>JAIOTZ010001177.1:0-37883 GCA_023374045.1 Limonium bicolor | reverse complement strand
TCTGTTTTTTTTTTTTTTTTTTTTTCAATTTTAGTTCGACCGGACTGCCGACCGGACTTGTCCATGTCCGGTCGATTCCAGAGAGTTTCTCCCCTTCGGAAATTTAGCCCGACCGGACTTGCCAAGTCCGGTCCTATGTCCGGTCGATTCCAGTAACTCAATCCGTACACAATTTACAAGCCCGACCGACCTTGCAAGTCCGGTCCCAAGGTCGGTCCATTCCAGAAGCCAATTCTCGCAGGGTAAACAGGTCCCGACCGGCTTGCAAGTCCGGTCGCAAGTCCGGTCTGCCCCAAATCCTTGTTTTCCTTTTTACATTTAACTCCAAACTTCACCCCATCCTAGTACTCCGACCCATTTGGGCACTTCAAACACAGCTTAAGACATCCTTAAACACTCATAAAACTCATTTTATAAATTCCTTAAGCCTTTACTTATATCTTCACAAAATTCCTAACACTTACAATGTTTTCTTCTAGTTTTTCAAGTGGTGTTTCATACCTAAGATAACTACTATCCCAAAAGCTTTCTCCTTATTTTAACATCATCTCCAAGCATCATATCTCACAACTAAATCCTTATATCCTTCTTGAAACTCTTTTAGTGTACACTTCTCCTTATTTTAACCAGTTTGCCTAGGTATTTACCTAAGTCCAAATGACCTTGGTCCTACTAAATCTCAAGATCATGCCTAAGTCCTTATTACACTCTAGAGTACTTCCTAATTCATCAAAATTCCTTTAAAACATCATGAACTCCTTATTCATTTCCTAAGTTTTCTCTCACCAAACCTTATGTAAACCCTAGAACTTCTTGCTTCTTACCTAAATTTTGACATGGGTTCACCTAGAAACATTACTAAGCCTAAACACTTTGCTTTCTCCATTAAACACACAAGAACATCTAGAACACTTTCTTACACAACTTCACCAAATTCACACTACATCACAATATAGTGCATAACTTAAATTGCATGGCACTTAGGCCTTTAAAATGCATGGCTCTTAGGCCCTTAAGATGCATAAATCATAAACACTGAATTTCCCAATGTATATTTGCCTTTAACCTGCAAATACACTCAACAATATGCCTTTACTAGTCTCTTAAGACACTTACTAAGTCATTCCCATTTCTCTTAGGTAGTTTTGATAAGCAATTATAGGCTCATTTCTCTCCTAAGGCATAAGCAACATTAAGTTAGTAGATTTACCTCTTTTTCCAAAACACTTCCTTCTTGTTTCCTTACAATACCGTATGGTATTTTGATTCTTTGACAAGTTCTAAACATATACAAACATTATAATGAGTATTCAAGCTATAGCTTCATCTCATTGCAAACCCTAATTTACCATTGTTTCAAAAACATTAATGTAGTTGTTTTACCTTGATCTTTGAAGAGAGTTGAAAATATAACAAGAGAGGACTCCACCTAGTCCATGAAGAGTTGAAATGAAGCTAGAACAAGGTCACACAAAGAGCTATATCAATGTGTATTTTCGGTTAAGGTAAGAACATGGAGGAAACATGATTTTCTTTGAGATTCCTTACCTAGAAGCAAGGAGATCAACAATATGTCAAAATACAAGCTCAAGCTCCTTCAATGGTGGAACACCTTGGCACCGAAATGGAGCTCTAGGAGTTTTGAGAAGATAGGAATGAAGAGCTTGATGAGAGGAAGAGATTGGTGGTCTTTGTTTTTGATTTGGACAAGTGAGCAAGATTTAACAAGAGGTCAAAGTAGGAGTTCTAATGGAGATAGTGGTATTACCGAGAGAGAGCAAAGAAGAGAGGTAGAAGATGGTGTTTGCAAACCGTGGGAATGAAGGAAAGAAATGAGAATGAGATAGGATTGCTTTTAAGAAGATATTTATGCTTATAAAGTAAAAAGTAAGTTTACTTATTTTTTACTTACTTATTTTATCAACTAAAGAGTGGTGAGTCACACACTTAGAAAACCGGCCCCCTTTATTAGTGTGAGGGTGTTTTAGTCTTTGTTTGTCAATTTAATTACTTAATACAAAACATATGTTATAAACTAGCTTATAAAAAGTACTATTCACCTAAACAAGGCACTTAGAAGTGAAATTTTTGATTTCCCATTAATATAGCCACCCAAATGTGATACTATATAGTACACATATATTTAAGAGTAATGATGGACATTTAGCCATTCAAAACTCATTTACAAGACAATTTTTCAAAAACGTGCTTTAAGACTTCTTAAAGCACATTTTGTGTTTTAACTTGTTTTCAAGCTTGGTTTTCTTTGGTAATTGGTTTAATAAGTTCATTAGTATATAAATGAGGTCTTGGTAAGCTCATTAGGTCTTAACCAAGTTTATCCCAAGCTTAGAGCACATTTTAGCTCTTATTGACTTTAAAGCACATTGTGTTTCCTTGTTTAAATTTGTTTACTAAGGTTTCTAAGATCTTTTAGTCTTATTACACCCTATTTAGGTGTTTAAACAACATAACTAGGTTTGGGGTATTTCACTCGCGAATGCTGCTTTAAAAAGAAGTTTTGTACGCTAAATACAAGCGTCTGGCTAACCCGTCAGGGTAGGAGAGCCGGACGTGACTAAAGCTGTCTGGTAAGATTTCTGATTTGTGAGGCGTTCGGGCCACCTGTCCGGGTCATTGAGCGGGACGCGTGTGCTAGACGGATATATATAGCAAATTCTCGGCACTGCACTCGTGGTCGTAGATACAGACGTCCTTCCGAGAGCGTCCAGGCCATAGGGTCGGACACAACATCCGAACACATGAAAGATTCGGAGGGGAGGATTTCAGGTGTGGCTGGACTTTGTCCGGGTCACTTAGCCGGACAGGTACAACGCGTTCGGACCACAGGGTCGGATGTAGGTCCGGATGTGGCCAAATTTTGTCCTTTTGTGCCGATTTTCTCCCAGATCGTGTCATAAGTTATAAAATCACCAAAACAAGCTAGTGTGAGGTGTTTTTACTTTAACAAAGATATGAACATCATAAAATCATAAACTTAGGATAAAGACAAGAAAGATAAGGGGTTTAAGTACTAAAAAGTATATCCATTTTCATTGAATCAATGAACAGCCTCGGTAGGTGTCTGGTAGATCATCCCGACAAGGTCCGAAGTCAGCTCTAATACCATTTGTAACACCCCATATGGATGGGACCTTTCCTGAATCCCTGTGGAAATTTATACATCTATGTAGTTGTGGATTATGTTTCTGAATGGGCGGAAGCCCTTGCTTGCTCTACAAATGATGCTAAAGTTTTTGTAAAGTTCCTTAAGAAGAATATTTTCACAAGGTTCCGTGTTCCTCGAAGCTATTATTAGTGATGGTGGCGCCCACTTCTACAACAGTTAGCTTAATGCTTCGTTGAAGAAATATGAGTTCTGACATAAGGTTGCTCTACCTTACCATCCTCAGATGAATGGGCAAGCCGAGGTAACGAACTAAGAGCTTAAATGGATTCTACAGAAGATGGTAGATTCATCTCAAAAGGGTTGGTCACAAAATTGGATGATGCGTTATGGGCTTACCGTACAGCTTTCAAGACAACCATTGGCATGTATCCTTACAAAAATGTCTTTGGGAAGGCGTGTCACTTACCCGTGAAGTGGGAGTACAAGTCATACTGGGCTCTCAAAGCACTAAATTTTGCTTTTTAGAAAGTTGGTGATAGGCGTATTTTTCAGTTGACGGAATTATAGAAACTTAGGAACGAGTCTTATGAGAATGTTTTCATTTATCAAGAATGAACTAAGCGCTGGCATGACAAGATGATTTCCAAGCGTGACTTCAAGGCTAGGGATCAAGTGCTCCTTTTCAACTCCAAACTCGAATTTTTCATAGGTAAATTGAAATAGTACTGGTTAGGACCTTACACCATTGCCACATCTTCAAGTTTGGTGCAGTTGAATTGGTGAATACTAAGGGAGAAACATTTAAGGTTAACGGTTCTATAATCAAGAAATTACTAGATACTACATTGGATAAAGAAGAAACGTATGATTTATCTTTTAAGATCCAGGTACAGGTTAGTTACTCCGATAAGTCTAGCTAAAGACTCTAAAGAAGGGCGGTTAACTGGGAGGCAACCTAGTGGTAAGTTTTAGTTCTCGTTTTTGTGTTATCATTTTTGTTTTTGTTTTACTAATTTTTGGTTTACTGAGAAAGATGTAGATTGCTAAAATCTGTGCCTTGTTCTGACATGTGTCCAGGTCTGGACGTCTGGACAAGGTGTGTGAGAAGATTCAGTAGTGTCCGGACTTGCGCCTGGACACGCTATCCCAAACAGAATGCGAGCTGAACCAAATGATGTGTCCGAACATACACATCCGGAAAGACGTCCGGACAGACCCAAAACCTGAGTAATTTCATGCCTTTTCTCTTCATACTCTGCCTTCTTTCGATTTCTAGTATCTTCACTTACTTCACTAATTTTATATTCATAGTTTAGATTACTTTAATTCACTCAAAGGTGGTGTTACTGCCCGTGCTTTTAACACTATACTTTTAGCATCATTTGTGTGGTCGCTCTAAGGTGTTTATAGGTGGAATTTTAATGGAATTTATACCACAATTGTAATGCCCAACCTTAATCCGGAAATTTTTGCGAGGAAGCGAGACCCCAAGGGGCTCTTACGGATTAGGCCATAAGACCAATTAGGCATCACCGATGTTGGGTCAAAAGACCCAACCAGCCTATTACTCAGTGCAGATGGAACAAACCATCCACTTAGCCACAAGCAAGAGTCAAGAGTGGACTTAAACCTCCAACGACAAGTTCCTTCACTGACTCACATTCCCGTGGCCCAATGCCTCGGTCGAATGCCAGGCTGCAGCTCAGACTGAGTAAACTCCGTCCTCTCCCTACAGCCTGAGTACATGTGCGTCCCTTAGCGCCGCACTCGTCCTCGGCACCGTCAGGCCTCCACAGTCCAACAGCCAAAGACCCCAACTAGTACGATTCAGTAAGGTGTGCTAACGCGGACCACGTCGCACCCTGTCTCCGCCCTGTTCCAGGACTCAACACTTGCTGAACCGTAAGACGGCTTTGATGTGCAATGCCCCTTACACCCTTTGTGGCAGGAGAGTCATACAATCAGGACAACCCATAGTTGCCTCGTGCCAGTGGTCCCACCAGCACTCGCAACCTAAGGGCCGGCATTGATCACAAAGTGCTCACTGCCTCTTGGAGTCAATACCAAGCCTTCCTGGGAACAGGCAAGCTCATAGGCTACTCGGTCCCCATCAGGCCCGGGCAGATGCCCTCCACAGCACCTGCTAACTAGCCTAAGGGTCAGCACTGAGCACGACGTGCTCAGAATATTGGAGTCGCTACCAAGCCACCTTGGCAGCAAGGATGCTCAAGGCACATCCGGTCCTCATTAGGCCCGGACAGATGCCCTCCACAGCATCCGTAAACACGGCCCTCACTCGAGTCACAAGCTGACGTAACTCAGCTCGGCCCAGACGTCCTCTAGTTGCTTTGTGCCCGTGGTGACACTGGCACTTGCAACCTAAGGGCAGCACTAAGCACAATGTGCTCGTGCTATTGGAGTCACTACCACCACCCTGGCAGTGTGCATACCCGAAGGCATACCCGGTCCTTACTAGGCCCGGACGGGTGTCCTCCACAACACCCGCTAACTCGGCCCTCGCTCGAGTCACAAGCTGGCGCAACACAGCTCGGCCAATACCAACGCATCGTGCCCTTCAACTGATGCCCATCCCTCGGACCTTCGTCCTCGGGGAGTCTCAAGGACCGTGGAACTTAAGGGACTAGGTCAAAGCGACAATCAAGATAGGGTTGACAAGCAATCCCAACACAAGTCTTAACGGGCACCAACCAAAAGGGCAAACTGGCATGGAGCTACTTATAACCAAGCAGCTCGTCAAAAGGGGCATGACAAAACCTCCCCCACCGAAGCTCTTGCCGTCCCCGGCAAGACACAACAATGAGTCTTAGCTCAGCTAAGAAGATTTCATCATGCTCCAACAGTTTCCCTACTTTGAAGGTAACAAACCCATAGACAATGTCTTTGACCACCACACATAGGCAACTACCTTGAACCGTTAACCGTGATTTCCCGAAGCTCAAACATTTTTTTTGAGTTCTTCCACGTTCTACTTGATGGGTCACCGATCTAAAGAGCACCTCAGCGTCGGTGGCTTTTTGTGTCATTTCTTCGTGACACATCGCCACTTGGTGCCCTGATGCTCAATTTGTTGTGACGTCCCGAGTCCTTCCATTCACGTCACAACGACACCAAGTGAACAGGAACACGCTGCTGCGACATCCTGAGTCCTTCCATTCGTGGCACGGCAACATTCCGATGTTGTGCAGTAATAGGTTCCCCATGTCTCTTCAATGTCAATGTCCTTAGTCCTTCAATTGCATCGACACTTACTGCACTATCCGTTATCGACGACATCAGCCCTGATAAGCTGAGCCTTAGCTGGCTGTGCCTACTCCTGTGCCAGAATTTGCACGAGTGACAAAGACCTTGACAGGTCAACGTCTGCACGCCAGATGGGTCATTCCCCCTTAAGCTACGCCCGAGAAAACCACCTCAAAGGAACCAAGTAGTTTTAGTGCTAAGCACCTAACTACGAGACGAAGGGCAACGTCGAAACCATAAGAATGAACTTTCCCACCGGTCCTGGGACGCAAGTGCGTCTCCAACTATATCCAAGTACTATAACAAAATTCCCTAGGTTCCACCTTAGTGGAGCCCCGGGCCGAAGCCACACTTCCACTAGAACTCTAGGACTTCCCACAGGCATGGGGCCCCCAAGGGGACCGCACCACTTCCTGTTAAACTTCGCAATATAGTAACTATCGCGGCACCGCAAGGCAACTTGCAAGTGCACCCAACACTTGGTAGCGTGAAGCTACACCGGGTCTCAAGTCCCATTTTGAGCCAAAGGTAGTTTGAGCTTTAGATCACATCACCCAACAAATGACTTAAGTGTGAGGAGGGAACCTTCCTTAATCAGAAGGTATAAGGGGAGTTTTTGTTTCTCTAACTTTTCGTGTGTGTTCAGCCTATGCTTTACATGATTATAATCAGTTTGTGGGAAGCCTAAATTGCTCTTACATGAGTATAACATATTTTGAAAGATCTTTTCTTGGTTTTAATTTATGAACAATGAGGACATTGCTTCACTTAAATGTGAGAAAGTAGAGATCTTTCCAAATATGCTAGTTGCACTTAATGCCGCACTTGCTTTTGATTGTCTTCTGGCTAGGATGAATATGCTTCTTTAATTGATAATAGATGTTGATCTTTGGGTGAGAATTTTTTGTGGAGGCTTTTGAAATCATTCCTTGTGATAACCTCGGGAACCTTTTTGCTTTGAGTTGTTTGTATGTATCGTTTTATTCAAATTAATTCTGTTTTCACTGAAATTTGGTGGATTAGCTGATTGTGGAAACTGAATTAGTTTAGCTCGAGATTTTGGAAATGATGTGAAAGTTTGGTATGAAAAGGATAAGACAAGGTACTCTGTTGATCTTAATTATATTTTCTAAACCAAAACGGGCCACTTTCATTCGGTTATTAAGCTATTAGGGTGCTTTAACACCTAATTACCTAAGTTCTTGGGATCAGGGATAGGTTGCCCAACGCCGCTAC
This sequence comes from Limonium bicolor, assembly GCA_023374045.1. NCBI lineage: Eukaryota > Viridiplantae > Streptophyta > Magnoliopsida > Caryophyllales > Plumbaginaceae > Limonium > Limonium bicolor. Next base: position 30,256 of record JAIOTZ010001177.1, on the reverse strand, counting down.
ATGGATGAAGAGAAAAGTCTAGGGGATGAATAAATTTGCACACAGAAAAAAATTATGAAATAAAAGGAAAGCTCTTGAAAGCTAAATGTGTATTGTAATTTCCTTACTATTATCATGAGTGTGTGGTGTTGAAAGGTATTATGGAATAGGGCATTACTTCACACCCCTTGTCCTCCAATGGTTAGAGGAAAGTAAATGGTGGAAGATCATGAGTTATTAAGAATTAGTTTAAGCAATCTAACTTCTTCATGCTCTTCATAGTTTATATATATTTCACTGTTTATGAAAACCTACAACTTTGAGCAGGGTTATTCTTTTTATTGTCACTTTGCTTGATTTCCCATGACATTGGTTTGGTCCAGAATTTTGACACTACGGCCTTGGAGATGGTTTATTTCTGTATTTTATTGAGGGTAAGAAAAATCTAAGTGTGAGGAAGTTTGATAAGCGTGAAATCTATATACTTTTAGGGTTTATTTGACTCGACATTCATAATGAATTGGGCTATATTTTGCACTTATCTTATGTTTTCTCTTTGGTTGGTAATTAGATAAGAACTGATGCATATCTATGTGTTAGATGCAGGAAAAATTCTTGGAAATGCAAAGTTTAGCTCTTAGGGATTACAATGCAACAAACGGGGAGCAAATCAGAGCAAGAATGAAGAATTCAGGCCTTGTTTAAACTACATTTGACCTTGTTTAAACTGTGTCTGAACTTGTAGGCCGGAAAAGGCCGAAAGTGCAAATGGGGGTGTCTGGACTTGTGCCCGGATTTGAATATCTGGACAAATGTTGAAAGTTCAAGCAGTGGTGTCCGACATAAGTAGAGAGTTGAGCTCACATTATTTTACCGTCCAAACAAGCCTCCAGACAAGGGTGACTCAGATAGATCATAGAGTAATGACGTCCGAATAAGCATTTGGACAAGGGTGACCCGGACATATCACAGAGTAATGACGTCTGGACATACGTCCAGATGTATATGCCCGGATGCCTCACCAAGAAGTCTTACGGGAACACATATTGAAAGAAATCTTGGACGGACAAGTATAAAGGTGTCTAGCTCTATATGGCTGGATGCAAGCCTGGAAGCGGAAAAATCAACAGGGGACAAAGCCCCGCATTTTGAAAAAGATAGGGTTAACATACAAATTTGATCGGTCAACAGAGGAAGGGACCATACCCTAGATCCTATTCCATTGCCACTGCTTCCATAATCATCATCAATCATCACCGCTTCCACCAATCTTCAGACATCACCCCATCCATCCTCATCGATTTCGATCGCTATGAATCACGCCCACACCATCATCGCATCACCATCATCATCATCATTCATTGTCATCACCATCATTACCACCACCACCACCACCGATCACACATCAGAGGGAGAGACACAGAGCAACTCATCAGTGCTACACCAGACTGAGTTCAAGACTAGGGCCGGTGGAAGAGGATCGACGCGAGACAGAGCGGAGATCCGAACTGGAACATATAACTGGAGTTTCTATCTTCCTTTCTCTTAACTGTTTAATGTCTTCATATTTTTTCAGTTATGTTCCTAAAATCATGAGAGAATAATTTTCTTAGCTTCAGGGGTTGGGAAGCGAACCTATTTTCATAGATTTTTGTTATGTGATCCTTCAAACTAATTTTATAGATGTAATAGTTCAATTCATGTTCTTAAAGTGCTTTAATTATCTGGCCAATTGTTAGAGCAGCATTTGTAGTTTACTAATCAACATGAAAGAGCAGAGATAGTTAATGAGACGTAGGAAGTTGAACCGGATTAGCGACTAGAAGTGTGATCCCGCCTATAGGTTAATCTGACTTCAATAGAAATTGTTCTTTATGCGATTGGTTGTGTCCAAGTTAGAACATTAGCTTGCTGGTAGTTTTAGCAACTGATTAAAGTTCATTAGACTTAGATGTTGACGAGTTATTCATGGTTTCTAAGTTATTTGCAGTAAATTAAGGGAAATGTTTAATAGTATAATCTGAAGAAATAGGTTAACGGGACAACCCGGGGCGCGCTTTTTAATCACTAGAGTTTTAACCGTAGATAGTTTTTTGTGTTTGCTTTGCTTAGTTAAATTGTTCTTTTCAATTTCTTTGTTATTTTGACTTTTATTTATGTTACTTAATCCCACTTTAAAAAGTGATCTTTCCCATTTTTAATTAGTTTAGGTTTCTCGGTTATGATTATCAAATTGTTAATTGATTGAAAGAGGTCCCTTGAGATCGACAATCACACTTTATCACTATTTCTGCAAAATGATAGGTACACTGCCTAGGTGGTATAGATATATTTACATATTTTTACTACTACATTGTCTAATGGCTCCTTGAATTTCTTTGATCAGACTAAAAGGGATCTTAATGACTCTCATTATGTATAAGAGAATGGCCTGGAGAACCGATTTTATCAGGATGGTTCGTCCAGCTTGTGAAATTGGGCACTGCCAACTCATAATACGCGCTTGGACCCTGTCTTTGATGTAAGCAAATATCTGTCTTTTATGCCTACTAACTATACTTGAAAATCCAAGGTAGAGGCTGAGATTATTGAGCTCATTTGCTTCAAAGGTCCTTGCAACATGATTTCTCAAACTTGTTGGTAACCTTGCAGAGAACTTTAGCCCCAACTTTACTACATTATTGCTTTGTCCTGATGCTTCCCTGAATTCCTCAATGAGACTCCATATTCTTTCTGCATTAATTTTGGTCACTCTCCCGAAGATAGCACTGTCATTAGCAAAGACCAAGTTAGTGATTTTAAATCCCTCCCCTTTGCATGTGAACCCTCCCCGCTCGGACTGATGTGTGTAGGCTAGAGGATAACGCCTCCATGCAGCATATGAAGAGGAAAGGCAAGAAGGGATCACCCTGTTTTAAACCTCTCTAAGGCCAGAAGGTTTGGTCGGGTATCTGTTAATGAGCATTGCAAATGAGACTAAGGTGATGCACTTTTGAACGAGACAGACCCAATTCTCATGGAACCCCATGCTTCGCAGCACACCAAGAAAAAAAGGCCATTCAATTCAATCAAAAGCTTTTTCTATATCAAGTTTTAAAGCAAAAAACCCATACTAGGTTGCTTTTAAGGATCTCATGGAATGTAGAGGCTCATTGGCAATGGTAATGATATATAGTGTTGCATTAGGATACGTGCCTGGAATTTGTCATTGACGAGGAACTTGCTTTCTTTGGAATACAAATTATGTCTATGTGTGTGTGGTTGAGACCCGGATGCATTGCATCTGAGTTATAGACGTTGAGGACTATGTTTATGAAGTCCTCTCCAATTATTCTCCATAATGTTTTAATGAAAGTACCATTTATGTCATCTAGCCCTGAAGACTTATTTGGATAGATGTCTTGAACAACTACTAGAACCTCTTCTCTAGAATAAGGAAGACCAAGCTGATTGTACTGATCTGGTCAAACCCTATTTTCTACGCATGCCAAGAGATGATGATTTGTTTGTGGCGTAGATGTGGCGAAGAGGTTATTGAAGTACGATCAGACAGTCTCCTCAATATCATCCCAGTTTAAGACCGGATATCCCTGAGAATTGATTAGCTCATGTATGGTGTTCATACGCTTTCTTGCCTGGGTTCAACTAAAAAAAACATCGTATTTTTATTGCCTTCCCTCAACCATTGTTGCCTTGATCTCTAAGCCCAGCGTGTTTCCACTTTGAACAGAAATCCAATATAATTATTGGTTGAGATCCTTCCGTTTCTTCAAGGTTTCCCGTTGGAGGATCTTCAACAATATAATTGATGTCCATCCTAAGTTCGTTAATGGTCGTCCTTTCTGCTTGAACTCTTCGACTGCCCCAAGATTTCAGGGCTTTGCCACACTGGGAAATCTTTCCCTTGTAATCGCTTTGCTCGCTCAAGTTTCGTCAGCCATGACTTACAATTTGTTTACAAGCTGGTTTCTACGCCCAAGAATTATCAATTTTGAAGAGTTTAGGACCACGCCCTTCAGTTGGCCTTAAGCTTCTGACAGGACGGTGATCGGATCTCCCCCATCGTAGGTGGACATTGCTTGCTTCTTGAAATAGATTAATTCATTGTGATGTAGCACTAAAACGGTCCAATCTACTTTTGGTGTTCCATTGATCCCTCTGGATGTTCGTGAATGTGTAAATTTCACCACTAAAGTCTAGATCTAGTAGACCGTAAGCACTATGACAGGGGCGGAAGGCATGCAGGATCTACTTCTATCGCCCCACGACTTTCATATCCATAAATTATCACATTGAAATCTTCGAATACAATCTAGGGGTTAGTTAGATGAGTTTAAAGATCTTGGATGAGCAACCAGGTTCACCATCGGTCCATGGCAGAATACCAGATGCTTCCCACAATCTGAAGTTAATTAGGAATATTCTCTTACACTGTCACTCCAAAGAAGTCGGTGGACATCATGGATCTACCCGTACAGCTGCAAAATTACTTGAATCTGGTTTCCGTTGGAACACCCTTCACAAGGATTCTCATGTTTTTGTTTCTACATGTGATCAGTGTCAAAGGCAAGGTAACCTCTCTCGTCGCAATGAATTACCTTCGAATAATATGCTACAAAATTAAATTGTTGACGTTTGGGGTATTAATTTTATAGTAACTGTCCAACAGCCTAGCTCCTAAGCCTTCAGGGCTTTAAAACTAGCCACCTTAAGCCCCTTGTCCTTACTTGGGTCTAAAAGTAGAAGGTCTTGTTGTTGTAGTCAACTCATATGTATCCTTATAAACCATCCACATTACTACTCATATCTCAATGTGGGATGTGGGTATAACACACCCGATCACCCGACCCGCTAAAATGGGTGAAATCCTAAACAAACTGGTAAATAACGAGTGACGGGTGAAATAGGTGTGGGTGACAAGTCGGGTGGGGTGAACATTTTTCACCCGGTCACCCACCCGCTCACCCGACCCCTGTTGGAGAAATATGTGACTACTTCTACAACTTAGGCAGTGTACCTATCATTTTGCGGAATAGTGGATTTGTGGGGTTGTCGTACTCTTGGGGACCTCGCTGTGGATAACTGATAGCGTAGTAGATTGACTGAGACTTCTAGCAAACAGGTTTTATCATTTTTTAGGGAAAGAGTATGATTAAAAGCTAACTTATAAGACAATAATAAAAACAATTAATCAAAACAGAATAGAAATAGAAATTGTAAATCTTTTTGTTTTTAAGAAAGCACACTAGGTTGTTCTGCTCACCTATTTTATCCAATTATATCAATATAAACTTTCCCACTTTAGCAATAAACTCAGGAATCTTAATTAGTTCATTGACCGGTCCTTGTACAATATACCCTTACTAACTTAAACAACAAGCCGCAATCCTTGCCCAAGTCATTATAAATTACTCGCTTTATTACCAATTCCTATTGGAGACAGATTAACCTATAGGCGAGACACGCTTCTAGTTGTTAACCCATTTTGACTTCCTTTGTCTAGAACCTTGTCTCAGCACCGCATTTCAACAATAGACTACAAATATCACTTTAATAATTGTACAAGAAGATTAAAGCGCATTAAGGACAAGAATCAAAATATTGCATAGATAAATTATAGTGGAAAGTTTACATAACACAATTATATAAAATAGGCTCGCTTCCCAACCCGGGAGGCTAGGTTTATTAATCACACATAATTATAAAACAAACAACAAATAAGGTAGAACGAAGAAAAACGAACAAACGGGCACAATTTGACTGCGTCCGGGTCTCCAAGGTCGGACACAAACCCAGACAGCACCTGCCTGGATGTGGTTCACCCAGACGCAAACCCGGACATGGCCTGGTTTTGTGCAGATCGTCTTCTTCGTCTGGTTTTCTGGAAAATGGAAGAGTTAGGCTTATTTAGTGATAAGAAATGATGGAAATGAAGTGGAGATGTGGATGTATGGATGTAGAATGAAATTTGGATGGAGGGAGAGTGAGTTTTGATGAGCGTTGATGAGCTTTGGATTTCAGGAGGGATGATCCAGAAGATCGAAGGATCGTGGGTTATTTATAGAGCAGAGGAAAGGAAAGCAAAAACAAGGCTTAGGGGTGATCGTGGGTGAGATTAGTGGAGTGCTGGAAAGGGATTCTGTAACACCCCTACTAATAACACCACACTTAACCATTGATCGCAGCGGAAATCACATCATAAACACTGACTATTTCAATGGGTGTTACACGCTGTTAGCCACCCACGTGGCTAACAAGGCTATTACTTACACAACGTACCGGTCTGATGGACCAGATTACCGAGCATTACACTTTACATTTACAAGTCCATTATAAACTGAATACAAATACATCTACAATCCAAACTGTACCGAGTCTAATACATTCCATCATCGATATCACGCTAAGTACCACCCATACATAAACAGTTACCCCGTCCTACTCTCGAACGGCTGCCAGCTCCATTATACCTGAAAAGTATGGGGGCCCCCAAAGGGGGTCAGCACCTTTGCTGGTATGGTGATCGAGCAGCCCGCATGCTACCGGGCCACGCACAACTAATTGTCGAGTGAGCATGCAGATTATTTATTAAGGCATGCAAGTAAGCAATAAACACATAACATGCTTATAAGCATACACAACCAACCAATGGGTTACAACTAGCAAAGTCAACACATCATCACTTGTTAGATTATGTCACTTTACTTAAGGTGTGTCGGATTAAATATGGGTCCGCACACCAACACACATAACATTACATAGATGTGTCGGTATTAATATAGACCCAATCACACCAATACACACAACATTACATAGATGCGTCGGTATTAATATAGATCCGATCACACCAATACACATAACAATACCTAGATGTGTCGGTATTAATATAGACCCGATCACACCAATACACAATTTCCCCTAGCTCCAATAGTGATGAGATAGGTAAGCCTTGGTTAAGCTTGTGGGCGGTTGCAATCCAAGGAAGGAAAGCAACCTTAACATAACATTAGTCCCCCTAGCCCCGAATAATAATGAGGTAGGTAAGCTTTGGTTAAGCTAGTGGGTGATTGTAATCCAAGAAGGAAAAACAACCATAACATAACAGAGTGGAGTTAATTCAAATATATACATCAACTCCCAAACAACGCGCGCGGCCGGAACGACCGGATTCCTCACCCCCCATATTATATACATATTAGTTAGAAGTTCTTTTTTGGAACTTATCACATACATGCACCATTTGGTGTTACAAGTTTGGTTAATCACACACAAAGGAGGTAACATCCCATTCGACAAACATGGACAACAACATTCGTTAAACAACGATACATTAAACAAAGGCAACACACAACACACATAACCACAATATACAACTAAAGCACGAATAGCCGTAGTTAGTACGTTCCCGTGGGTTGGGACGTTTAATCCGGATACCGAACTCTTATTGATCCTAGAATCAGTTAGCAACGGTTTAACACATAAATAAGGTTAAACGGTATCGGGATTATTTACGCCACATTAAAGAATTACTATAAACTCATTTCATGCTTTATCTTGCAAGGTGTCAAACACACAGAAAAACAAGTTGGCATACAAGCCGGTGTAACCCGGTAGGACACAGGTTGCAAGAAAACTATACCTGTCACCGTAGGGAATTACTTTACCGGTGTTCTCACGCTTGGTTCACACTTGTTCCTCATGTCTTACTCTTGAACCACTATTTACATGTCAAATGTTTCAATTAACATTAAGGTGTTACGGTAGGTACATAATTGCTATTCCCGTACTTACCCCATTATCCCGTTATTTCGGTTTAACTTTGTGTACTTAAACTCACAACTTTCCCAATCACTTCCAACACTTGTTTATACTTCTTAGGACCTTTAAAAATCACCAAACAAGGCCTTAACAACATCCAAAACCATTACCCATCAATCCCCCACCTTTAGAACACTTTAAAACACATTTTAGTCCATTTTTGGTCTGGTCCGGGACTTGGTCCGGACCCAAGGTCCCTGACCACCTCTGTAATGCACTTTCGGCTCATTTTTGACATTGTTCCTGGACTTAAGTCCCGGACCAATTCCTGCATTCACTCTCGGCATGTTTTTGATGCGGTCCGGGACTTGGTACATATCCTAGGTCCCGGACCCTACTAAAAACTGCTACAAAGGTCATTTTTCAACCCCAAATCAACCCTTAATCTACCCCTAATCATTCCATAAAATTTCTATAAGTTTCCTACATAATTAAACACCTCAAAGCTCTAAACCTCTCCAAATCTTTGGTTTAATCCACCACCCAACTCTTGCTCAAATTCAACAAACTCATTTTTCACATTCTTGCATTTTGCACACTTGTGCATTTCTATTTCCTTTTGATAGTTCTTACCTCCTACCAAACTTACCAAATCCATCAATGACCATTACCAATCATTCCTACATAAATGCACTTCTAAAACCCACATTCACTCCTTGTTTCACAAGTTACAAACACCAACTCTTTTTCTTGAGATTCCAAGTTACCAAGCATCATTATGCTACAGATTTTGTACTCTCTTATCTCCATTCTCCATCTACCATTATAAGGCCATTAATCCACTCTACTCAACACTATAAACACCAAGGTTCTCCCATTCACCAAGCCATCATCAAAACACTCATTTTCTACCAAAATTTCGCCATAACCTCCCCATAAACCTAACACATCCATTTCCATCAATTCTCATCATTTTCATTCCTAATCTAGCCACACCCTTACAAGGGTCCTACCAGCACATAATAAATCCTCAAAATCCATCAACAACAACATAACTCCCAAAATCTCAATAAACCACAATATAAACACAAACTCAAAACACTTGGCTCCAAGGCCCTTAATTCACAATCAATTTCACAAATCTCTCTAAAATCAACTAAGCACAATTCCAACATGGATTGCAAATCCATAATTTGGGTTCATTAATTTATTTACCCATCCCAACTCTAAAACAATTACAACAAAGTTTAAGGTAGATTTCTTACCTTAATTTCACAAGTTTCTCCTTAATTCTCCTCTTGCTCCTCATCTTCTCAAAATCGGTCAAGAGGAATGGAGTTTCCAAACTCCATCCCAACATTCAAGAAACACAAAATACATTCTATTAATTATCTAAACCCTTAGGAAATCTTAATTCAACAAAAAGGGCTTAGAGTACAAGTTAGGGTTTTACCTTTGGAGATTTTTGAGAGGGGTTCTCACCCTTGAATCAAGGAGGGGATTACTCCACCATTGGAGGGTTGAAATGGAGCTCAAAATCAAGAAGAAAACAAGGTAAGAGAGATGGCAAAAATCGGCCAGCACTACAAGATGGAGAAGAATGAGGTTTTTCTTGGAGATTTTTACCTTAGGAGAGAGAGGAGACTCCAAGCTTCAAGAATATGCCATTTCCTCTTCAAATGGGAAAAACCCATATGGATGAAGTTCATACTTTTCGAATTTTGAAAAGAGAGAATGATAGAGGGTGATGAGAGGAAGAAGAATATGCAATTATTTTTGTGATTGGAGCTTTAATGAAGCTAGAACAAGGAGAGAAAGAGGGAGTAGCCATGGGAGGAGCTCAAAATCGGCTCCAGCAGAAGAGAGGAAGAAGAAGGCGACATAGAGAGGAAAAGAGAGGAAAGAGAAGAGGGCTTCATGTGAGGAAAGGAAAGAATGAGAGGAGAGAGAGTGTGGGTGGGGTATATGTTTACTTTTTCCCTTTTTTTTTGCTTTTTGGCTTATTTAATTAGTTAACTAGTCATGTGTGAGGGGCTATCTATATTAATATAAACGGCCCACTAATATATACACACTGGAGCGTTTTTCGTCTTTTACAGAAAACGCTCGTTAATTTACCCGGTTTAGCACTATTCACTAACCGGGCCCGTTTTCCAGAATTTTCTCGTTTCTTTAATTTCAATGGTTCTTGGGCTCCCATTAATGTTTAATTAAGGTTATATAATCAACCATAATTTTTACAGGGACATTTAACTGTTTAAAGTCATGTTTTTGGGTTTTCTCGAAAAACGTGCGCTAAAGCTGTATTAGCGATTTAATACATTATCTGGATCCGTTTTCTTCCGGAATTTTTTCCACATGTTCTTAGTGTGTAATCAGGGTATAAAAATAAATTTATAACCCTAGTGAAGGTTATATACCTCCTAAAATAATTAAACACGTGTTTTCACGTTTTGTGACTTTTACGCATTTTCTTTTTCTTTTTGGTTTTTATTTATGCACTAATGATCTTAAGGACTTAATTAGCCTTAGAAAATCATAATTACATAATTATTTAACACGTTAAGGTTTGGGGTATTTCAATCTACCCCCTTAAAAGAACTTTGTCCCCAAAGTTCACAACTTCCCATGCATCCGTTAATTAGAATACCGGGTTTGCTTACAAGATACGACTTCCATACTAAAATACACTTTTACATAACAACCTCGGAATTAACAATCCGGGTAACATATCCACATCCATACATGACATACTTACATAATAACCTCGGACTCAACGGTCCAGGTAACATAACAACATTTAGGCTCATAGGTCTAGATAATATTTATTACACATATCACACAACATGTCTTAGCATGTAAAAAACTGAAATACCTTTTCCATCTCTTCATGGGCTCGGTCCTAAGACTACAGGACGTTACAGTCCTCGAGTCCCATGTCGAGTACATATACACTGTGATCCCGCAGAACCCGGTCGCGATGGACACCTTCTGGTCCCCGTTCCTTTGGGAGATCAAAACAATCACATCCATTTTTAAAATATACTTCTCATATCACCGGTCCGAAGACAAAGGCTCATGCGTCCTCAGCTCGTGAGCAAGTAATACGAAAATATTCTTTATGAGGTTAAGTGGAATGAAATCCTTTATTGGAAAGTACTAATTGAAAATTCTTTTTACAAGGTCAAGTAAAGAAATCCTTCCTTTGAAAATACCATTTAAGAATCTTGGAAATATTAATTGAAGTCTTGAAATTACCAATTGGAAATTTGAAGACACCAATTTAAAATTCTTTTTGACAATACAATACAACTCCAAGTCCAATTTATGCTAACTGCATCTTCTTAACGTGATTATTTGTGACCACTTATAGGGAGTTTCAAGAGTCATCCAACCCTGATGTGATCAGCATCAGTGTTGAACTATCTTTCCACCCCAATTTGTGTTCGGCTTCCCTTGATCTCATGATAATCAAGTTTCACCTCCCACTTCATTTTCAAACAATGACTAATTCAAGCATGTACCATTTTCTATCTTTTAAACCATCTAGTCATAATCATTACATCTCCAAGGGTGGAACTCTGTCCATCGATCATCTTCCATATTCATCTTAAATCAAGTTACCTAGGTAATTTAATTCTCACTAGGTTCTATGTTGGTGTCATACCTCTTCATAAATCACAATACTGTATATATATACTTTTATCAAAATACAATACACGGTTTTACATTTAGTATTATATGAACATACATAGTCAGGGTTTTAGTTCCCCGGGAGTTTCTTACTCCCTTACACTTGTGCTCTCACACATAACAGTTAACAAGGTATATGCATTTATCACAATGGTATTCGCATCTTCTGTGCGCAATTACCACAATTTAAACCATGAATGAATGTGCATGTTCATATTACATACACACCAATGAATGAATGTGCATGTTCATATTACATACACACCAATCATCAAAAAATTATTTTGTGCTATGCACAACATAGTTCACGTACACTTGTACGTCAAAACAAACTAAGCGGTTTTACTCTACCCCCCTTAAAAGGGATTACGCCCATAGTAATCAATCACTGAAATTGGTTTAAAGTTCTGCCGTCGTTGAAGTTTTTTAACTTCCACGCGTCTGTTATACAATGCGTTCTGGTTAGAGGATCTTAACAATTGGCGGTTTAGTCCCCACCCAAGAATTCTCATTGGAGTTTATTTAACTCATAACGGTTTCGGTCTCGCCTGTGAGGCTTCTAGGCGTTAATAATTACCATTTACTCATATTCACTATGCACATTCAACATTTGAAGCAATGGTTTTTTCACTGGCCTCTGCTGCGCAACTCTGATAACTTTAGAGCTTAGTTTGCCCCATTCGTTATTCTTCTGTATTATACATCTCCCATTATCACCTTTACCTTGGTAATAACGTTTTCTCAACCGATGTGTGGTATCACTTACCGTGCGCGAATTCGGTGAGTTATAAACTTTCTATCCACTTTCATGATAATTTACTGTGTATGCTGCTATGTATTTCACAATGATTAACTTGATTTCTTCCGACTTACTGTCGGTTGAGATTGAGCTACTACCTAATGTGTAGTGCTCTCTTGGTTATTCCCACACTTGAGGTATATTCCATACCGATATTTGGTACTCCGTGTTACTCCAGTCACTTATTGCTAACCAGGCCTCCATGTTTGGTTTCGTACAAGTACTCTTTCATTGGTATGACCTTGCATTTCCTATGTATCGGCCCTTATAGTGTTACCAATTTTTTCTTCTTCTACCACAATTAACATCTTCCCAATTCCTAGCTATCCCACTCGATCATTACTGCGTAAGTGCAATACCAAAACACTCAGTCATACAGAGTGCAGAGGCGTAAACTCTTGGCAGTAAATCTCTTATGCGATTTGCAATAGGAATTCATACTGTGTTTCACTAAGATTCTTATCACATAATACTGGCTACTGGCTTACTGCCTAGTTTATTTGCTATCACTTACCGTGTATCTCACTGGGTTTAACTCATAGTTGTGCTTAGTTGTCATATTATCGTTAACAATTCTTATACAACGGTCGCTTATTGCGCACCGTATCCTTACTCATTATACTGCATCAGCTTACACTGCATATTATATTAGCTTTTGCCATTACACTGTGCTTCGCCACTTATTTGGCTGATTGCTGAATACGCTATTCTTCGAGCCTTATGCTCCTTGAGCGTTGTCTACTCTACATTTAGCATCACACACCTATGGTGGTTGCTTTAGATTTATTACTCTTCCGGTCTCCACAACTGGTACAACACTTCTTTTTGTATTATTCTTGTTCAAATCACTCTGGGTAATAACAACATGGGCAATCGTTAACATATTTCCTGGACTTGGTTCACATAACTACCGCTCCGCGGTTTCACCATATCGAGAGGTATCCCCACTCTTAAAGCAGTGGTTCGTTCTCCGCTCTATTTATTTGTATAACATAAACTCCTACAATCAATGAAATTTACATAACACATTGCTTGTGGCTTATAAGCCTTACTGCCTCAAGCTCTGCTCATTGTAGACTGTTCACACACATTTACTTCTCCGCACAACATTACATGGTTTGGAGGTTGTGTTGGGCTCCATGATAAGGTCATTGCATCACGCTCCTAGGAATGTCAGACTGCCTCCTAACGACTTATGTTTTAACCAAGTGTTAGTTTCAACTCTTGTGTTTCTATCACAATATTCCGATCAACTTCAGTTGACCCAAACACCCTTCAAGGATAGCTCCTGGGTGTTACGAGGTTATGCCATTACATCTCGCTTGTACTTGTGGGTAAGTTTAGTTATCTACATTGCTTTGCGTTCTTAACTGGGTTTATTATCCTCTTTTGTGAAGATCAATTTTCCATGGTAGTCTAGGTGCTCATTCGGGGAGTTTCATCCCGTTCGTTGTACCCTAACGTGCCCATATTAGGCCTTAGCCTTACTATGTATAGACTGGGTATTTTTCAGCTATCATGTTTTATTCCTCTGGATTCTTGAGACATATGAGATGTCTTTACTTACTAGTCAGTGCGCTCCACGCTTCTTGACTCATGAACACTTTCTTGAAATGGATTCACTAATTCTTTTAGTTTCGTTAACTTAACTGGGTTCCTTTACTTCAACCATTCTTGGCAATTCGTTGCTCTTGTTTAACTTTTACTGTTGACCGTAGTATAGAGTCGACTACTTCCCGTGTTCCTGACTCCACTCGTATACATATGTGGGGTACCGTACTGATACATTGCTACTTGCCCGACTAACCCATAAAAGGTCTGACAGGCCCACAAGCTCCCATCGGAGTGCGGTCGTCCCACATTTCAGTTGGTACACTCGTAGTGTCCGTCACACGCCTAGGTGAAGTATTCTGTTGTCAACTCCCTCATATCGTCCTATGATAATATGCATTCCGTGCCTCCAGAACTTAATCAAGGGAATTCATCCACTGTTGTATTTAATATTAACTCAATCCATTCCCTCGGGTTATCCGATTCCCGTCTGCGTATAACTACGTATAACTTACCTACTGCGTGGCGCTGAGGCCGGTGTAGGTCTTCTGGTTTCGTTTTAAAGGGAATCTGAAGTTAGTGAGAAAATTTGGGCTTAAAAGAAGGTTTGAAATGAACATGAGTTAGAAGAAAATTTAGGTGTGAAAACGGTTTGAAATAAATCTGGGTTTAGAAGAAAAACTAGGTTTAATAGAAAATTCTTCCGGGTATTTAAAATGTCTTCACGCTTTGACCAAGTCTAGCCTCCCGCTGACTGGTATATCTTCACATACAATGGTTAGGCCACTGAGCCCTTCCAGGTTTCACTCTTCAAATTCTTGGATTCTTGATTCTATAATCACTTCCTTCAACAATATGGTACCTTACTAGGTACTTTATAGTCATTAAAACTTTCCTGAATAGCCCGTTATAGCAGCACTTGCAATAACAAGTGCGCCATGCTGGCTGGCTATCGGTTCAACACGTGTTGGTTGCGATACCACTTGTATCTCTACCGTATTTGGTAGCCTTGTTGGGTCTTTATTTGACCTTACAGTTTTGATAATAGAACATTCGAGTGACTCTCATTGGTCTTGACATGGTAGTCGTTAACTAGGGTCTCTCCATTCACTTAACTTTGTGTTCTTCCTTAATGTTTGTCTCCACGCATTTACCGTGGTTACCGAGACTTGATTCATGTTTAGGTACTACTTCGTAGTCCCATTGAAGTGTGTTTCACTAATACTCCCATAGTGGTCTAAACCGTGATAATCGGGTATTACAGCCTCTTTGGCGCTGTAGGTTTGGAACTATCCAACCTTGACTAGTTCCTTAGTCGGTTACTATACCATTGTCCGTATTATTTAACATTTGTGGTCCCGTAGACATGTGTCTCGGGTTTGTTGCTCCTCCATTGTCCGCTTCTGTGCACAGTTAGTGCTTTCTTCCTTCTTGGCTGGGTTTCCTCGACTGCTAGGCATGTCGACCCAGGTCGCCGGAAATTTCAGTCTCTTGTAGATAGGATTCTTAATCTTCCGCTATTAAGTGCGGGTAAAGGTGTTCAAACAGGTTCCATCTCTGGGATTCTCAGTTCTTGGAATCTACCGCATGACAGGTTTTGGTTCTTACAGGAATAATTCATAACGGCCAGATCGGGTTTTCCCGAGTAAGAGAGGACTCTCATCTCTCTAGCGTTTCTTCCCGAGTTATAAAATAAGGTTTGTGGAGGGCGGGACGGATATTGTAGGTTTCCAGTACCCACTGGTAATTCCTAACTAGCGTATCTCTCATGCTATCACTCAACCCTTAACCCAAAGTATTAAAATCCTAACTCGGTACTTCCTAAGCTCGGTAATTCAGTCATCAGAGCGATACTTCGCTCTGATACCACTTTTTGTAACACCCCTACTAATAACACCACACATAACCATTGATCGCAGCGGAAATCACATCATAAACACTGACTATTTCAATGGGTGTTACACGCCGTTAGCCACCCACGTGGCTAACAAGGCTATTACTTGCACAACATACCGGTCTGATGGACAAGATTACCGAGCATTACACTTTACATTTACAAGTCCATTATAAACTGAATACAAATACATCTACAATCCAAACTGTACCGAGTCTAATACATTCCATCATCGATATCACGCTAAGTACCACCCATACATAAACGGTTACCCCGTCCTACTCTCGAATGGCTGCCAGCTCCATTGTACCTGAAAGTATGGGGGCCCCCAAAGGGGGTCAGCACCTTTGCTGGTATGGTGGTCGAGCAGCCCGCATGCTACCGGGCCACGCACAACTAATTGTCGAGTGAGCTTGCAGATTATTTATTAAGGCATGCAAGTAAGCAATAAACACATAACATGCTTATAAGCATACACACCAACCAATGGGTTACAACTAGCAAAGTCAACACATCATCACTTGTTAGATTATGTACACTTTACTTAAGGTGTGTCGGATTAAATATGGGTCCGCACACCAACACACATAACATTACATAGATGTGTCGGTACTAATATTGACCCGATCATACCAATACACATAACATTACATAGATGCGTCGGTATTAATATAGATCCGATCACACCAATACACATAACAATACCTAGATGTGTCGGTATTAATATAGACCCGATCACACCAATACACAATTTCCCCTAGCTCCAATAGTGATGTGATAGGTAAGCCTTGGTTAAGCTTGTGGGCGGTTGCAATCCAAGGAAGGAAAGCAACCTTAACATAACATTAGTCCCCCTAGCCCCGAATAATAATGAGGTAGGTAAGCTTTGGTTAAGCTAGTGGGTGATTGTAATCCAAGAAGGAAAAACAACCATAACATAAAAGAGGGAGTTAATTCAAATATATACATCAACTCCCAAACAACGCGCGCGACCGGAACGACCGGATTCCTCACCCCCCATATTATATACATATTAGTTAGAAGTTCTTTTTTGGAACTTATCACATACATTCACCATTTGGTGTTACAAGTTTGGTTAATCACATACAAGGGAGGTAACATCCCATTCGACAAACATGGACAACAGCATTCGTTAAACAATGATACATTAAACAAAGGCAACACACAACACACATAACCACAATATACAACTAAAGCACGGATAGCCGTAGTTAGTACGTTCCCGTGGGTTGGGACGTTTAATCCGGATACCGAACTCTTATGTGATCCTAGAATCAGTTAGTCACGGTTTAGCACATAAATAAGGTTAAACGGTATTGGGATTATTTACGCCACATTAAAGAATTACTATAAACTCATTTCATGCTTTATCTTGCAAGGTGTCAAACACACAGAAAACAAGTTGGCATACAAGCCGGTGTAACCCGGTAGGACACAGGTTGCAAGAAAACCATACCTGTCACCGCAGGGAATTACTTTACCGGGTGTTCTCACGCTCCTTGGTTCACACTTGTTCCTCATGTCTTACTCTTGAACCACTATTTACATGTCAAATGGTTCAATTAACATTAAGGTGTTACGGTAGGTACATAATTGCTATTCCCGTACTTACCCCGTTATCCCGTTATTTCGGTTTAACTTTGTGTACTTAAACTCACAACTTTCCCAATCACTTCCAACACTTGTTTATACTTCTTAGGACCTTTAAAAGTCACCAAACAAGGCCTTAACAACATCCAAAACCATTACCCATCAATCCCCCACCTTTAGAACACTTTAAAACACATTTTAGTCCATTTTTGGTCTGGCCCGGGACTTGGTCCGGACCCAAGGTCCCGGACCACCTCTGTAATGCACTTTCGGCTCATTTTGACATTGGTCCTGGACTTAAGTCTCGGACCAATTCCTGCATTCACTCTCGGCATGTTTTTTGATGCGGTCCGGGACTTGGTACATATCCTAGGTCCCTGACCCTGCTAAAAACTGCTACAAAGGTCATTTTTCAACCCCAAATCAACCCTTAATCTACCCCTAATCATTCCATAAACTTTCTATAAGTTTCCTACATAATTAAACACCTCAAAACATGCTCTAAACCTCTCCAAATCTTTGGTTTAATCCACCACCCAACTCTTGCTCAAATTCAACAAACTCATTTTTCACATTCTTGCATTTTGCACACTTGTGCATTTCTATTTCCTTTTGATAGATCTTACCTCCTACCAAACTTACCAAATCCATCAATGACCATTACCAATAATTCCTACATAAATGCACTTCTAAAACCCACATTCACTCCTTGTTTCACAAGTTACAAACACCAACTCTTTTTCTTGAGATTCCAAGTTACCAAGCATCATTATGCTACAGATTTTGTACTCTCTTATCTCCATTATCCATCTACCATTATAAGGCCATTAATCCACTCTACTCAACACTATAAACACCAAGGTTCTCCCATTCACCAAGCCATCATCAAAACACTCATTTTCTACCAAAATTTCGCCATAACCTCCCCATAAACCTAACACGTCCATTTCCATCAATTCTCATCATTTTCATTCCTAATCTAGCCACACCCTTACAAGGGTCCTACCAGCACATAATAAATCCTCAAAATCCATCAACAACAACATAACTCCCAAAATCTCAATAAACCACAATATAAACACAACTCAAAACACTTGGCTCCAAGGCCCTTAATTCACAATCAATTTCACAAATCTCTCTAAAATCAACTAAGCACAATTCCAACATGGATTGCAAATCCATAATTTGGGTTCATTAATTTATTTACCCATCCCAACTCTAAAACAATTACAACAAAGTTTAAGGTAGATTTCTTACATTAATTTCACAAGTTTCTCCTTAATTCTCCTCTTGCTCCTCATCTTCTCAAAATCGGTCAAGAGGAATGGAGTTTCCAAACTCCATCCCAACATTTAAGAAACACAAAATACATTCTATTAATTATCTAAACCCTTAGGAAATCTTAATTCTGTAACACCCCTACTACGCACTTAACATTAAATGAAATCGCAGCGGAAAAATAACTAAACAATAACTAACGATTCGGTGCTACAACGCCGTCAACCACCCACGTGGTTAATAAGGCAGAATAAATACAAGTGTACCAGTCTGATGATCAGACTCCCGAGCATTAGGTACTAACATCCATACATATATACATAACCAACAATACCGAGTATTTACTACAATTGTCACTGAAAACTGTACATAACTCCGCTGTCAATCAACGGGTGAACGACCATCACTGTTAATACAACTGTGCCAAATACACAACGCCGCGGAGCACAGGCGCATCCCGGGCTCAACATTCAAAATAACCAAAAGTACATCTGCTGCCTAGAATCTACAGCCACTCTGCTTCCTCGATCCTCATCCTGCAGTAAAAAATGGAGCGCCCAGGGGTTAGCAACCCTTGGCTGGTATGGTTAACGCGCAGCCCATCGGCTACCGGGATACGCGCAACTAATTGTCATGATGACATGGCATTCATTTTAAACATACATAACATATGGCATAGCAACATTATTGCATAGCACAACATCACATACACAGTGGATACTCTTTCCACAATAACAAACCAAGAAGGTTAAATAACATAAGAAGCCTAGAGAATGATTCACTCTCATGTTAAGCTCGTTACACACACTCATTACCGTTCTGTTATTCGAACGAGTAACTTAAGTCACAGATGGTTCGGATATTGTGACCCGAACACACCACACAAACACATGTTCCCACTAAACCGGTCATAAGTCAGAATAGGTAAGCTTTGGAGGAAGCTAGCGGGAGATCGAACACCAAATTAAGGAGAACAATCTTAACAACATAAGAGTCGAATCTGATTCAGATATCTACTCTTAACTTACATGCATGCCGGACAACCGGATTCCTCACTTCCCAGTTAGCACTTATTAGAAGCTCATCAGTGGAACTTAACAACAATTCACAAGCAAGTGGTAAGTCATGTTAGACACACACAAGGGAAATGAGTCACATCATAACATCACAATAGTATAAACAACTGTAAACTCATTTCATGATTAAGTCTTATAACGTCATAAACACACTGAAAAACATACACACACAAGCCGGTGTAAACCGGTAGGCAACAGACTGCAGAAAACCATACCTTGGTCCTTGCTTCGATTGTTTTTCACCGTAGGCCACTCCTATACATAATTAAGAATGTCGGTTAATTACTTACTTAACTCCAAATTACTAAGTGTTTAACATGCTTATATGACATATTTTAATGCCCAAACTTATACTTGATTACCTACATTATACCCCTAGGGTTTGTTACTTAAGCCATACTTTTATGTTTTTTTTTTGTTAAGTTTTGGTCAGTCCGACCCAACCAACTGGGTCGGACCCTTCCAGTAACTTTCGGTTTTGAAAATTCTACTTGTCCGACTCATGTCCGACTCAACCAACTGGGTCGGACCATTCCAGAACATTTCATTTCCTCTAAGCCTCACCTGTCCGACCCATGTCCGACTCAACCAACTGGGTCGGACCATTCCAGAAACTTCATTGTCCTTTAAACACACACCCCGACCCAGGTCCGACCCAAGTCCTGGGTCGGACCGTTCTAGAACCATTTACTGGCGTCTAACAGAGGCCGTCCGACCCAAACTTGGATCGGACCCCTGGGTCGGACGCCACCAGAACATGCCCAAAAATTGTCAAATCTTCACTAAACTTTTCCTCAAGCCTTCTAATGTTTTCCAACACCACTTGGCACACTTATTCTTCTCATAAAACATCCATAAACTCATCTTCTTTCTCCTTATACACTTACTCATTTCTTACCAAAATTCCTAACACTTATAATGTTTTCTCCTTAGGTTTCTAAGTGGTGTTTCATACCTATGATAACCACTATGCCAATAATGTTTCCTCACCACTACAACATCATCTCCCAAGCATCTTTTCTTCCTAAACAACTCCTTGAGCATCTTTACAAGTTTATAGCTCCCCATGCAACAAATCACTTCATCCTTATTCACCAACATGCACAAGTCCTAAATACAATCTCACCATGATCTTGAAATGTCCCAAAACATTCTTTTGCATTCTAAATCCTCTAGAACATTGCCTAAGCCCTTTTTACATCCTAGAATACTTTAATGCATGTTTCTTTCACTAGTAAAGCACTTATCCATTCTAAACATTTCCTAACTTACCAAACTCAGTTTAAACCCTTAAAACTTCTTGATTATTACCTAAATTTGACATGAACTCTCCTAGAACATTGCTAAGCTAAAACACATTGTTTCCACCATTAAACATCCAAGAATACCTAAAATCCATCAAGTACATTCTTATACACAAAATTTCGCTCAATTACACTACATCACAATATAGTGCATAATTTAAATTGCATGGCACTTAGGCCCTTAAAATACATGGCTCTTAGGCCCTTAAAATGCATGAACCGTAAACACTGAATTTCCCACATTATATTTACCTTTGACCTGCAAATACACCCAACAATACATATGCCTTTTACTAAGCCCTTGAGAGCATTTTTCTAAGTCATTCACCATTGGCTCCTTAGATCATTTTAATAAGCAATTAAGCTCATTTCTCCTAAGACTTTAAACCACATTAGGGTTTGCACATTTACCTCTTTTCCTCACAACTTCTTCTTGTTTCCTTGACTAAATCGGCAAGGCTTTTAGTGTTGTTAACTTCTAAACATTATAACAAATGATAAAATGAGTATGCAAGCTTTATGCTTCATCTCATGTAAACCCTAGATTATACATTGTTTTAAAAAACATTAAGATAGTTGTTTTACCTTAGAACTTGAAGAGAGTTTGGATATATATCAAGAGAGGACTCCACCTAGTCCATGAAAGGTTGGAAGAAGCTAGAACAAGCAACATAAGGACCACCATTAAGGGTGATTTTCGGACAACACAAAAACATGAGGGAAGCATCATTTTTTTTGAGTTTCCTTACCTTGAAGCAAAGGAGAACAATAATATGTGAAAAGATGAGCTCAAGATCCTCCCATGGAGATTCTTCTTGGCACCAAAATGGAGCTCTTGAGATTTTGAAAGGATAAAATTGAAGAGCTTGATGAGAGGAAGAGAATGGTGGTCTTAGAATTTGATTTGGCAAAATGAGCTAGGAGATACAGTGGTCAAAGATGGTATTTTGGTGTGGGCTGTAGCAAACTGTGAATGAGAGCAAGAAGGAAGGTAGAAGAGAGGTTGAAGACGTGTGAAATGAAGGGAAATGAGAGAATGAGATAATTTGTAAGTTTTAGATATTTAAGTATAAAAGCAAAGTATTTTCTACTTTACTACTTAGTTAGCTTATTTTTTGTTTAAGTATGGTGAGTCATACCATAAAAACCGGCCCCCTTTGTTACTAAGGGCATTTTTGTCTTTGTTGGCCAATTTAATACTTATACAAACATATTTTTAAACTTGCTTATTTTGTTACTATTCACTAAAACAAGGCACATAGATGTGAAATTTTTTTATTTCCCATTGATATAGACTTCCAAATATGATACTAAGTAGTACACATATTAATTAAAGAGTAATGATGGACATTTAGTCATTCAAAACTCATTTACAAGACAATTTTTCAAAATGTGCTTTAAGACTCCTTAAAGCACATTTTATGTTTCAACTTGTTTTCAAGCTTGGTTTTTCTTTGGTAATTGGTTTAATATGTTCATTAGTATATAAATAAGGTCTTGGTAAGTTCATTAGGTCTTAACCAAGCTTATCCCAAGCTTAGAACCATTTTAGCCCTAATTGACTTTAAGGCACTTATTTATGTTTTCTATGGTTTAAATTATTTACTAATGTTTTCTAAACTCTTTTTAGTCTTAATATACCATATTTAAATGCTTACAACATACTAAGGTTTGGGGTATTTCAATCTACCCCCCTTAAAAGAACTTTGTCCTCAAAGTTCACACTTCCACATATCCTAAATGTTAGAACACGGAAATCATATAAAAATATTTCCATAACAACATTAACAACACACTTACATAACATTGGACACAAGGTCCATACAACAATGTCATTCAATACATGGTCATACTTACATAACATCGGACCAAGGTCCATACAACATAACATAGACGATGTATTTAAATACACGTCATACACACATAACCGAAATGGCTCTACCCCCCTTAAAAAGGGGTACGCCCCATACCCTATACACATAAACACTAAGAAGTAAACAGTGATGGGTACTTCGCCTTCATCTTATCTTCCAGCTCCCATGTGGCCTCCTCGATCCTCGTTAGACCAAGAACCTCACCAGTCTCACTGACATAGGCGAGTGTCTCGAGTCTTAGTATCCAGAATTCGTACCGGAGTTCCACTGATCGCATGGTCGGCTCTAAGGTTATCCTTTCAGGCTGAAGCACATGAGACGGATGAGACATATATTTCTTCAACTAGGACACATGAAATACATCATATACCTTGCCCAGCTCGGCGGGTAAATCAAGTCTATAAGCTACCGGGCCGATCCGCTCCGTCACAACATAAGGCCCCACATATTTTGGGCTCAACTTGCCTTTCTGGACAAAACGAAACACTCCCTTCATGGGGGATACTCTCAGAAATATCTGATCGCTCACGGCAAACTCCAGGTCACGTCTGCGCACATCAGCATACGACTTCTGTCTATCCTGAGCTGCCTTCATGTTAGCTCGGATCTGGCGAACTTCTGCCTGAACTGTTCCAGATACTCTGGTCCTATAATGACTGTCTCACTCGACTCATCCCAGCATAATGGCATGCGGCATGGTCTACCGTACAAAGCCTGGAAGGGAGACATCTTGATCGATGCATGGTAACTGTTGTTTTAACTAAACTCGATCAGATGTAACTTCATCCAGCTGGTCTGAAAATCAAGTGCACATGCACGTAACATATCCTCAAGTGTTCTGGATGGTGCGCTCACTCTGACCATCTGTCTGTGGTGGAACGTTGTACTTAGCTTTAGCTCGGTACCAAGCGCTTCCCGTGTGGATTTCCAATACCTGGAGAGGAATCTGGTATCCCTGTCAGACACGATAGTCTTCGGTACCCTATGGTGCCGAACAATCTCTCTATCAAAGAGCTCTGCTAGTTTTGCCACTTTCCAGGTGTCCTTCATCGATATGAATCGAGCCACCTTGGCCAGTCGGTCACAATAACCCAATCATATTCAGACCTCCCCTTGTAGGCGGAAGCCCTACTACGAAGTCCATAGAAATGTCATGGAACTTCCACTCAGGCACTGGCATTGGTTGTACCATACCACCATGCCGTCGGTGCTCAAACTTGACCTTCTGACAAGTGAGACACCTCATACATAATCAGTAGCATCCTTTTTCATGCCAGTCCACCAAAATAACGTTTCATACCCTTATACATCTTTGAAGCTCCGGGTGAATCGAAGTCGTATAACAGTGGGATTCACTCAGTATGCCTCCTTCAGCTCAGCGCTACTCCTCGGAATACACAGTCGGCCATTGAGCCTAATCAGGTCATCATCGTGGAGTCGGAAGTCGTACTTCTGACCCTCGAATGTGCCATCAATAAGCTTCTGCCTGATCTCCAACATATACTGATTCGTCATCTGAGCACTCCGCACCTCTTCAACCAAGCTAGTATGAGAGACTAGCGAATGGAGAGAGTGTGCTCGGTGACTCAATGCGTCAGCTACCACATTTGCCTTACCCTCTTGTACTGTAGATTAATGTCGTAGTCGTTTAGAAACTCAACCCACCTTCTTTGCCTCATGTTCAACTCCTTCTGAGTGAACAAGTATTTTAAACTTTTTTGGTCAGAATAAATTGTCACACTTACCCCATACAAATAATGTCGCCATATCTTCAATGCGGAGACAATGGCCCCCAGTTCTAAATCGTGGGTAGGGTAGTTCTCTTCATGCTTCTTCAGCTGTCGGGAGGCGTAAGCTACGACCTTCCCGTGTTGCATCAACACACAACCCATACCTCTGCCTGATGCGTCGCAATAGACCTCAAAACCATCTGGACCGTCTGGTATAGTCAGGACTGGTGCAGATGTCAGAGCATCCTTGAGACTCTGGAAAGAACTCTCACAGTCGACTGTCCACTCGAATGGTCCATCCTTTTTCATCAAGGAGTCATCAGCTTTGAGACACTGGAGAAGTCCTTCACAAACCTCCTATAATAACCTGTCAGACCGAGGAAGCTCCTGATGTCGGTAACTGTCTTCGGCCTAGGCCAGGTGCGCACTGTATCAATCTTTGCCAGATTAACAGCGATCCCGACCTCAGAAATCACATGGCCAAGAAAGGATACTTGGTTCAACCAAAACTCACACTTCGAAAATTTAGCATACAACTGATTCTTCCTCAATGTTTTAACACATTTCTCAAGTGGCTTTCATGCCCACCTCTCGATTTCGAGTACACAAGAATATCGTCGATGAAGACTACCACTTACTTGTCCAACTGATCTTGGAACAAGCGGTTCATTAAGTCCATGAACTTAGCTGGTGCATTGGATAGACCAAACGGCATAACCGTAAACTCATAGTGTCCATATCTGGTTCTGAACGCTTTCTTCTCAATGTCACTGTTACGGATGGGAATCTGATGGTATCCGGATCGTAGATCTATCTTGGAGAATACTGATGCTCCCCTCAACTGATCAAATCGTCGTCGATGCATGGTAAAGGGTAACGGTTATTCACCGTAACTTCATTCAGCTCACGATAGTCAATACACACGAGACTACCGTCCTTCTTCTTCACGAAGAGGACCGGCGCTCCCCATGGTGAAATGCTAGGGCGGATAAATCCCTTGTTGAGTAGGTCTCTCAGCTGCTCCTTGAGCTCTGTCATCTCTGTTGGAGCCATACGATAGGGCGCCTTCGCAATTGGTCCGGTGCCCGGAACCAAATCAATCTCGAACTCTACTTCCCGTGCTGGCGGCATGCCCGGCAGTTCCTTAGGAAATACATCAGGAAACTCCGACACTACCGGCACATCTGGGCTAAACTCTGGCTCTCTCTCTATGTCCTGGACATAGCAGAGGTATACATCATTCCCTCGTCGTAGTTCACGATACATAGCCATGGCGGTGATGATCTGAGTCGAAGGCTCCCTGGGCCTTTGGCGGTAAGATATTGTAACCCCAGATGGACTCCGAAGAAGCAGTCGATGCTCGGCACACAGGATCCTGCCCTTGTACCGCTCCAACCAGTTCATTCCGACAATCACATCAAAACCAAGTCCGTCGAACTCTATCAAGTCGATCGGAAACTCTTCATCACGATGGGAGAGTGACTAGGAAGTCTGGCATCTCATCACCGTCTAACCCCAGCCTCTTCGCAAAGGATAGCGAAATAAATGTATGTGAGGCTCCGGAGTCGAACAAGATCGAAGCGTCCACGCCATTGACTGGAAAGGTACCGGTGAGGATTGTGCCGCTCTTGCCGGCTTCTGCCACATTGTAGACACTCATTATACCTCCCGTTCCGAGAGCATCGCCTAATTCATTGGCAAACTAATAAGTATTGGGTAACAACACGGTTGATATACTTCAACAACTCCACTTTATTCATTAACACACTCTTCTTACGAGGGTGGATTCACGCTTGGATGAGCTGACAATGCATGTCCATGACTACGGGGCACTCATAGAGGAGCGCCAGTTTAATTTTGAAGCTCATCAGGCTTCTCAAGACGTGTGGATGGACTCTTATGATGCATGTTTTGCACGCATGAAGGCATGGTATGTTCCTCACGGTTCTCATCCACAGCTTCCACCACCCTAGGCCGCCTTATCATTGAGTTTTTCTTTCTTTATTTTTGTTTCTTTTCTTTTATTTTGTTTATCTTTCTTAGTTTTATTTTCAGTTTTACATTTTATCTTATTGTTCATTTTCTTTTTGCAATCAGATTATGTATTGCTATTTTGGATGTACTTAATAACTATTATGAATTTTATTCCAATGTGCCTTTAATGCTAGTGCAAGCCTTTGCTGGATTTTGGGTTTATTGTTTAAGGTACATGTCTGATTCTGATGTATTTATCCCCCTGATGGGGACTAAGGGGATAACAATCCATAAATGAGTTGTGAGTTGTGAGGTTATGAGAAAAAACAAAGGAGACTCTACCAAAATTTCTCTAGAATTCAAGACCCCCAATGCTCATGCCTAAGTGTCCCCACCATATCACAGGGGCGTAATTTTCTGACTATTATTTTTCTTTAAACATTGTCTTCTGTTGATTATGTGTTTTTCTCCTTTTCCTGGGTATTACCATGAAGCAATGAGGACATTGGTCAATCTTAAGTGTGTGGAAGGGAATTGCACATGTTCAACCACATTCAGTTGTGCTAATCTTAAAAAATTTTAATATCAAGACTTAATTTTCACTAATTTATGTTGGCCCTTAAAATTTTTCATTTCATAACATACATTGGTCTTGTTCAGTGGTTGGATAAGTTGGTTTGTAATGCCATACAAGTAGCATTGATTTCTTTTAAGATCAAAACTGAATGATAGTTGTGGAAATTCTGGTTGCACTGCTTGTATGTACAGTTTTAGTAAATGCTTTTATGTTTCCTCATAAAAAAATGAGACTATTAATGTGAATATTTTTTTATTCACTTGGGGACTTTGAAAATGATTCTAGAATGAAAGGAAGGAAAGGACAAACATAAAGTACTATAATCAAAATTTTAGCCCGAAACAGGCCTCGTCCATTTAGTAATTAAGTCCTTAGGGTGCCTTATCACCCATCTACCTAAGGTCTCCTGATCTGAGATAGAAGACCCATCACCATTACATAGATAGAGAAAAAAATCTGAGAGATATAAAAAGATATTACTTTTTTATAAAAGTAAAGAAAAGTCTTAATTTAAAATGCAAAGTGCAAATTCTTTCTTGATCATGAGTATGTCGCAATGAAAGGTAATCTGGGATATGATATTACTTCTTGCCCCTTGTCGTCCTTGAATTTGGAAAGTTAATTGGAGAGCAGCCTGTGAGTGAAGTCTATGTCAAGTAGTTGTGTTATATGTCTTAGGCCTTTGAAAAGTATTTCTCAATTCACTGTTTATGAAACCTGCAGTGTGGATCATTGTTTTTCTGTGATTGTTTTTCGTTATTGGATCTCCTTGTGCATGGTTCTAAGCTGATAGCTCCCGGCTGTAAGATTTCAGCTTGTTTGTATTGTAGTTTTTGCTTGAGGGCAAACAAATATTAAGTGTGGCAAAGTTGATAAGTTAGGAAATTGTCTAAGTTCACGAGGCTAATTCATGCTTAATTATCTACGTTTTGACTTTAAATTTCTTTTTTATTGTCTTATTTATGCTTTATTGTTATATTTGTCTCCTATGATTGGTTTGTTGATTTTTCAGAGTAAAACGCTCAAGAAAATACTTAAACAAAGTCTTTAAAACTTGATTCAACCAATGGAAGTCAAACAGGGAGTCAAATGATGATTGTTAAAGAAAAATGAGCTAAATTACAAGTGGTCAAAGTCTTGGTCAGGGATGTATACCTAGACCAACCCTTCAGTGAACATTCTACCAAGTTTTCGAGGTGGTCAATGTATGCATCCTGGAATATAAACGCGGACCATCCTAAGGCAAATCATTCTGCCAACTTTTAGAGGTGGTTCAGGTTTACGTGCTAACTATAAACTTGGACCACACTAGAAAGGATCTTTTTGCCACGTTTTAGATATGGTCCTGTAATATAGGCTGGAATTAAACCCATACAATTATCAGAAAAGAACGTAATTATATCTCCGTGAGATATAAAAAGAAAGATTGATAAAATTTTGGAGATCTGGATGGGGATGAGACAGTAGATAGCAGTCTGGGGCGTTAGAGAGCAAATTAGGGTTTTGAACTTGTTTCTTCATTATTTTATTAGTTTTGAGTTTTCTGAGAGAGATATTGGAGATTTTGACTATTTTCTGGGACAAAGCCTTCAGTCAGAGTTTCCTCTTGTTCTTCCCCTTTAATACTATTCTTTACAGACTTCTACATGGTTATTATGTCTATTTGGAGTAGTACTTTTACATTCGGTTTCTATGTAATTCAAACTCAGGTTTCATTATCTTGTGAATTTACTAGTTTTAATCAGATTAAAGTACTTGTTATGTGCTCATATTTCTTCTCTGGTGATTTGCCCAATTATTAGGGTTTATTAGTTTGTTTGCTTACAAGTGAGAACTGCGGCATTCAATAGACTACAGGAACAGTACTTGTTAGTTTAGAGATGGCAATTTCTTTAAAATACTAACTGATTATCAAACTAGATTATTCTTAAAGTTGTTGGTAATTAGGAAATTCATAACGAGAGTTTAAGTTTGGTAATTGTTGATTAGATTTCACCGAGCAGGAGACCGAACGTGGAATAGTTTTAATCTGGGATTTTAATCTAGAATTTGGTAAGCACATTGAGAAGGGAACCAAGGATTTAGGAGGAATAGTGAATCGGGATTTCTCTCATAATTATCAAGAAAACCAATATTTTCCTTTTTACAGTCATTATTCTAGTTCTTGTTTATTTTATTTAAATTTAGAGTTTAGAAAACCAACAATCAAACCCCCAATTTTTTGTTATTTGTTTTCATCGGTTTAATATTTAAATTTAGATACAAATTTAAACTAGACATTGCCTCCTTGGTTTAATAACCTTAGGGATTACCTTAGGAAAACTTGCTACAAAAGACAGATACACTTGTTGTATTAAGTTTTACCCCCATCAACATCATTCAAAGTACGACTAGCATAACAAATTACTTGAAGAATTTTATCCAATTTCTGACATAAACAACCCCACTACGTAATCACATATTATTTTGAAAGGCAAAGACTCATCAGAAGATACCACATAGGTGTAGAAATAAGCTTCTCTTTCAACATTTTAAAAGCTGCTAAACACTCATTAGAAAAATGAAAGTTAACATCTTTTGCAAGTAAATGACATACATGCTTAGTAATCTTGGAAAAGTCTTTAATAAATAATCTATAAAATCCAGCATGTCCAAGAAAACTACGAAGAACCTTAACAGAAGTAGGAGGTGGAAGTTTCTTAATTACCTCAATTGTAGCACGGTCCACTTCAATACCTTTTGATGAAACTTTATGTCCCAACACAATTCCTTCCCGAATCATGAAGTGACATTTTTCCAAATTCAGTAATGGATTCGTCTCCTCCACTTGGCTAGAATAAGATCAAGGTTCTCCAAGAAAGATTCAAAGGTTAATCCAAAACAGAAAAATAATACATGAAGACCTTAATACACTTTTCAATATAATCAGAGAAAATGGCCATCATACAATGTTGAAAAGTAGTAGGAGCATTTCATAATCCAAAAGACATTCTTTTATAAGCATAAGTCCTAAAGGCAAGTAAAAGTAGTCTTACCCCGATGCTTTGGAGCAATGGGGATCTGAAACTAACCTAATAACCATTTGCTAACTTTTCAAGCATCTGGTCAATAAAGGGTAGAGGAAAGTGATCCTTACGGTGGCATTACTTAATTTCCTG
>JAIOTZ010001176.1:0-37888 GCA_023374045.1 Limonium bicolor | reverse complement strand
ATGGAAGTCGAGTTAACACTTTATCGTATCCGGCCTTGCTGATGTAGAGCCTACGAACATAGAGTTGCCATACATCAAAACTGTAAGTTATAGATATAGATATATATATATATATGTATATGTATACATTACAGTTTCCCCCCTTTTTTGATGTGTGCAAACTAAATATGGTGAATTGATAAGCGTGTTCCCCCTGAAGTGTGGAGTTCCCCTTGAAGTGTAGAATTCCCCCTAAAGATAAGAAAGTCTCTAACCTAGAAACTAGTTAAAATCAATCGAAGAATTCACCATAATCTTCCCTCTTTTGTGCAATAAAAAAATGGCTTGAACTAATATCTCACGAAATGTAAACAAATGCATAACAACTGAGTGGCATTTTATACAATCATAATGGCAGGACGAGATATATCAGTTATCACACAGCAATACACGACAGCACAAAAGATAGTCAGACAAAAAAGTCTAAAATGTGCGACTGAAAGTAGCAGGACAGGAAGCTGGAAAGATGTTTTTTGAGAGTCTGAAATAGTCAATACGCAAAGCAAAGAAATTATCAGCAACCGTCACCGACGCACCCCCAAATGTTTCTCTAACTTCACCAAACGATCTCCATCTTCGTCTTTAAGCAATCAAGGATCTCCTTCAGTTGATCTGGCACCGAAGAGAGGAGATTAGGCACAAGGAATTGCACTTCGAAAGATGCTTAACAACCAACGTGTTTACCTACCAGTCCAAGCCCCATATTGGCCAAAGTTGTGTTGGAAATTTCATGATTGTGATCCATGACTTTAACAGAGTAGTCGGTAAGGTCCACAACATAGTATTCAAAAATCTTCCTAAGCCAAGAATCCATAGGGCAGAGATGAAGTACAACTGGGTGATAGCATGGTGTATGTGAAATAGCTGGTGTGGTAAACTAATGAGAAATTTCTATATGAGACACCACATGAGACAAACATCCAGGAACGTGACGGTGTCACATTGATCATTGCGAGGAGCGATACCCTGATAAACTATCATGTGCAACAAACATCCAATAACATCCAACATTCGTTGAGGAGAGCGAATTTTACGAGTTTCAGGTTCTATGCCAAAGAAAGCAAACATTTCTTCATCTTTTTGACCAGGAATAATGGTATTCACATCACAATAAAAAGTCTTAATTCCCTCAGTCGGAGTTCCAGAATCACAACAAGAAGATCAGGACTAGCTCAATAGTTACGCCTTTGACAGAAGATTTAACAACATAATCATCTTCGAAATAATATTCTGATAAAATTTCTTTTACGGCATCCCAAGTAGACCTGAGTTCCCAACTCAAAAACGTAGACAACCTTGACAGATAAACAATTGCCATAGAGAGCTTATTTTTGCGCAACCAAGCGCAACTAAAGCGTTTGCCAATCACAATGTGACAGTTCTTTATTTCAGTTTTAATGAAGATAACAAGGGAACGAATTACCCGACCAGTCAGAAGTAGAGTCATGCACAGTAGGGGCTTAGTGATCACCAACTTGACTCTCCGAAATAGTAGCGGAAGATGAAGCGACTGGAGACACACCCCGTCGTTGTGAGGAAGATACTGCATGAGAGGGAGAGGCACAATGTTTTCGGCGTTGTAGAGTAGCCAATGGGACATCATCCTTGTCCGAAACTAAATCTGGCTGAGTTGGTGAAGAAGCAGGCAGAGTGCGTAAAGCACGACAGGGTCAAAGAGACTGTTGATGACGAAGGGAGGCTGTCGATGAAAATGCAAAGGTTTTCCATCAGTTTTTACGGCAACAGGGGTGGTGGAGATGCAGGAGAGCTCACAGGAGATGTAGGTGAGGTAGGTTTGCAGTAGGAGAGCCGGGGGAAGTAACAGGAGATATATGGTTTTCAGTAGTAAAAAGGTCATCAAATAGAACATCGCAGGTCGGAAAATCATCCGCACAGACTGTGGGAGGGGAAGAGATGATGGAGGCGGAGCTTCAATATGGAGTGGGGGGAGAATAATCGTAGCAGTGATATTCGGGCTCAACATGGTGAGGGTGGAGTAAATGTAGATCTGGTTGGAATATATGGGACAATAAACAAGAGATAGTAAAGCAAGACTGCTGAAGGGCAAAGTACGGATCATAAGGGATGATTTCCATGGCGAAAGGAGAGAGAATTTCAAAACAATAGAGAAGCAGGAAGAAGAAAAAGTACGGAAGGAAAAAGAGAGGAAAGCTGTAGACTGGGTATAGGTCCTGACAGAAAACACAATTAACTAGTAAGTGGAAGTGGTCCAATCAGAGGAGACGGTTGAGTTATTATAAGGGATATGGTAGTGGTACTGACTCGAGTCGTCTCTTGTGGGGCAAGAAAAATAAAATTAGCATAGTTGTACAAATATGTTTTATAGACAAATAATACATATTCCCACTATATAATTGACCCGATCAGCTACAAATTATGTTAAAACATTCCTCGGAAAATAAACCCACGTTTGAATAAAAATAAAGTGTTTTGAATCTCTCATCTCAGTCCTATGCACCAATTTTAGAAGATAAAGAACAAAAGATTACGATATATAAAGAATTGGACCTTAATCAATGTTAACCATGCCTGGTGCAAGACTGAGGCGGGTGAAAATGAAATACCCCGAACTTAAATATGGTGATTAATTATTCTAATATGGTATTTAAGGGCCTAATAGCACCTAAGTAATTTTGGTAAGAAAAATCAATCCAAAAAATGAAGAAACACTTAAAAAGTGAAAAACGCTAAACAAGCGGTATATAACAATAGGAGTACGAGACCTCGTTTAGAGTACTATGTGGATTCCTAAGCTTATTCATGCCTAATTAGTATACGGGAACGATTCCCGAAGAAAACATCCAAATAATGATTAAACGCTAATAAAGCTTTAGCGCACGTTTTCGAGAAAACCCGAAAACGTGACTCTGAGTGGTCAAATGAACCCGTAAAAATTATATTTCATTAAGTAACTATAAATAAACCAATACTGGAAGCTTAAGAGCCATTAAAATTAAAGAAATAAGAAAATTCCGGAAAACGGGCCCGGTTAGTGAATAGTGCTAAACCGGGCAAATAACGAGCGTTTTCTGTAAAAAATGAAAAAAAGCCTCTAATCATGTATTACTGTGTGGGGCCGGTTTTTAAAGAGTCAATTAACTCCCTCTCTCTCTCTCTCTCTCTCTCTCTCTCCTCTCTCTCACAACACACACCACACACACCACACACACACCACACACACACACCCACACACACACACACACACACACACCACACACACACACAACAACACCACCACACCACCACACCACACACCACACACACCACTAGACTAGTTAATTAAAGAAAGAAGTCAAAAAGCAAAATAAAAGTGACTAATACCCACTTTTCCCTCTCTCCTCCCATTCCTTTCTTTTCCCTACGTGAGCACTCCCCCTCCTCGCTTCCTTCTCTCTCTTCTTTCTCTGGTTTTGGCCGATTTTGAAGCTCTCAAATAAGCTCCCATGGCCTTCTCCTCTTCTCTTGCATGCTCTAGCCACATTAGCTCCAAATGAGAAAATAATACATATTCTTGCTCCTCTCTCCCAAGCCCTACCTTTCTATCTTTCAAAATCTCAAAATGAGAAGGTTCATCTCCATGGTTTTGCCCATTTGAAGAGAAAATGGTACCAAATCGAAGCTTGGAGTCCTCCTCTCTCCATTAAGGTAAAATTTCCATGAAAAACTCATGTTTCCTCCATTTCTTAGTGTGGCCGATTTAGCCTCTAATGGAGCTCTATTTTTCTCTCTCTTTTCAGCATTATTCCAACCTTCCAATGGTGGTGGGATTACCTTCTTGAACCAAGGGTTAAAACCCCTCTTTGAAAACTCCAAAGGTAAACCCTAACTTATGGTAATTTAAGTCTTTCATTGGATTAATGTTATTCCAAAGGCTTAGAAGTGTAATTATATCCTTTTTGTGTAATTTGGGTGTTGGGATGGAGTTTGACAACTCCATTCCCCATTAAGCTGATTTTGAGCAAGAGAGAGAAGGAGGAGATTGTAAAAGAAAAAGAATTATGAGCTTAAGGTAGAAATCCTTCATAATGCTAATTTTAATGCATTAGAATAATGAGAATGGGTAAAGTAATGAATGAACCCAAAATATTGTACTAGTAATGTAGTTGGTGGAAGTTTGTTAGAATTTGTGAATTAATGTTTGGATTGGAGGCCTTAGAGCCAAGTAATTTGAGTATGTATATTGGTATTGTTGTTTGTTGAAGTTTTGGTAAATTTGATTGTTTTGAGTGCTGGTAGGACCCTCTTTGGGTGTGGCTAGTTGTGAATGAATTTAGGTGAATGAAAGATGAAGGTAATGCATTTGGGAATGCTAGGATTGCAGGCAAACTATGGCGAAATTTCGGTAGAAACCGAAGGAGTTTTAGGTGATGAATATAATGAACCTAGGGTTAACTAGGTGTATGTAGAATTGATTTGGTTGGAGTAATCAACCTTGGATGGTAGTTGAAGGCTTGAAATGAAAGAGTAAAAATCTGTAGCAAGAAGGTGTTTAAGTGTTTTGAATTTCTAGGAAAAAGGCTTATGGTGCATGACCTTGGAAATGAATAAGGAACTTGGGTATAGTTATTGCAAATGGTTATAAAGGATTGGAATGGTCAAATGGGTGAGAATAAGAGGTAGGCTGTCAAGAGAGTTTAGAAATGCACTAGAGTGCATAAGTGCAAAACTGAGTATTGAAGTTTGTAGAAATTGAGCAAGAATTTGAGTAAGGAATTTGAGTAATGATTTGAGGAGGTT
This sequence comes from Limonium bicolor, assembly GCA_023374045.1. Taxonomy (NCBI): domain Eukaryota; kingdom Viridiplantae; phylum Streptophyta; class Magnoliopsida; order Caryophyllales; family Plumbaginaceae; genus Limonium; species Limonium bicolor. The sequence continues at coordinate 33,091 of JAIOTZ010001176.1, read as the reverse complement.
TAGAACATGATTAAGAGTGTTTTAAGGTGGTTAAACATGTTAGGAAGTACGTGGAAGGTTAGGGAAGAAATTGGGAGAAGATTGGAGTTGAAACCAAGTCAAAATAAGCATTCTGCCTTCGACCTACCTAGAGGCTGGGTCGGTTGATGAGTGTGAAATATGAATGGTTTTAGTGATCTTTAATGCCTAATTTTTATACGTACATCGATAATATTCCACACTTATCTTCCGTTTTCCTTTGGTTTGTTGTTTGGTAAGGCTTGATACCTTTTTCTATGATTAAATGCAGAGAAAAGCCAAGGAAACAGTAGATTAACTCACAAGGGAGATGATGCAACAAACGGGGGTCGAATTGGAGTCCGAACGGTGAATTTAGAGGATTTTGAAGGAATGTCCGAGCTTGTGTCCGAACTTACAAGTTCGGACGCAAGTCGAGAGTTCGTATGCTGCGCCTGATGGAATGTCCGAACTTCAGTCCGAACATCGAAGTTCGGACATGGTTAAGAAAAGCCGGAGGTCTGATGTACGGAGCATGTCCGAACTTGTGTCCGAACATCCAAGTTCGGACACAAGTCGAAACTTTCTGATTGAAGCGCTCAAAGCATTGTGTCCGAACATTGAAGTCGGACCAATGTTCGGACGGACGAAAATTCAGTACATAAACTCGGCGTTTTGAAGGGAAAAAGAGAGAGGAAAAGTCTATTTAAATGACCTAATCAGAGGAGAGGCATTCATTCATCATCGATCATTACAACACACACTCTCACGCTGATAAACGAGGTTCTCTCCATTCATCCACGCCAATTGCATCAGTTCACCTTCATTCACATTCATCAAGCTTATCACATCGTTCTGGAGGAGCATCGTCAGAAGGGAGTGAGGCCATCATCTTCAACCTTACACCTGCATCCATCGATCTGGATAGTCGTTCAACAGAAGGGTTTTTCTTCCTTTAGATGATTTCTATGTTGATTGTATTTATCTGTTTCTTTGCAATGTCTGGCTAGTAGGGATTTAACTCTGGGGTAGGGTTTGTTCAAGATGGATTCAATGTAGTTAAAGATTCTGCAATTTGATTATGAGATGTAATGGATTGTTTTCAGGTTAATGATTATCAATTTTTTCTCTATTAATTTCGCGAGTTATAGAGTTGTTTGCGAAACCTATTAAGATCAGACAAGGTGATTAATAGGGAGTTCGAATTAACCTGGGAATTTGGGGAAGGATTAGTCGGATAGATAATCTTTCCTACAAACGCTAACAATTCTTTGTGCTTATTCCACCTATATGTGTTTTGCCAACTGCTAGATTAGAGTTGACGTTCTGATAGGTGAGCTCTTCAATGAACTAGGATTTAGCATTGAAGAGATAGAAAGAATTGGCCTTTCCGTTTCTCATAATTAAATTGTAGGAGTTACTAGATTCAACCAGAAAAGAACAACCCGAACCCGGAGTTCCACTCATATTATCAAACTCATCATTCATTTTTACCATTGTTATTCAACTTGATTTGCATTTATTTATTCAAACAAAAACAATTCACAACCCCCCTGAATTTCCAGTTTTCTTAGGATTTAGGATAGGACTTAGGCTTATTTATTCAAGTCCCACGGTTCGATACTTGGTTGCTTAACTTTCTATACTATAGTGACCGGGATTTTTGCAACCCGACAGACTTATTGATTTATTATTTTCTAGATTAATTTGTTTAGTTTTAGTAGATCAATTTACCTGTTTGCAAAATGGCGCCGTTGCCGGGGACTTGACTTTGTCAAGTCCTTTGCCTTGGTTGTCAATTGTTTTATTTGATTTGTTTTGTGTAACTGTGCAGGTGTTTGGTGAATGCACGGTACTCGATCTCGAGGTCCACCAAGATTCAACTTAGACCTAGAGATCAACCGTACAGCTCGAAGAGCGAGAAGAGCACTCACCTTCGCCATGGCTGCTAACGGACCAGCCAATGCCAATGCTGAGCAGGCCACTTGGGAAGAATAACGCCGCCAGCTGCTCCTAGAAGAGGACCTGTGACTCTACCGAACCTCACAGCTGAATTAATAGCAGAATGGCAAAAGTTGAAACCAAGCCATCAAACAAACGCTGTCAGGAATCATCCAGCAGGGACCTTCTCAGGTGCAGACCCGGCTGATGCACTCGACCATGTCCATCGGTTCTTAGTCCATCTGGATTCGTTGGGGATGTCTCAGGGGCTTGAGGAGTATGCTCGGCTGTGCTTATTTCAGCACAGTCTATCAGGGGAAGCCTCGAAGTGGTTCCACCGTCTACCACCGGGTATCATCACTACCTGGGAGCTGTTGACGGAGAGGTTCTATGAGAAGTATATCCCCATCTCCCGGACCAGACAGATGATCGCTGACCTGACCGCTTTCAGACAGTCCGGCTGAGACAATCTGTGAAGCTTGGGATAGATTCAAGGAGCTGCTCCGCCAGTGCCCGCATCACGGTCAGAACATGACATCCTTGGCCCAGGGGTTCTTCCAAGGGCTGAGAGATGAGCACAGAGCCGAGGTCAGAGCCGCATGGGTGGAAATTGCTGGCTAAAAGCGGAGAGGAATTTATGTCAGCCATGGAGTCCTACTGCGAGGAGCTCCGCCAGTGGAGCAACAGTGGTGGAAGGGTCTTCACAGTTGGGCAGACCTCCTCTCGGACTCCAGATCCTATGATGGAGCAGATTGCTGCTGAGCAGGCCCATTTAAGTACCACAGTGGGCAATATGGCGAAGATGCTCGAGCGGCTCACTATGGGACAGACATCTGTGCAAGCCGTCAAGAGGTGTCTACTGGTCCAAATGAGGTATGCTGTTCTCAGTGTGGAGACAGCCATGATTACGAAGACTGCCCGATGGTTGCTGAGATGAGGCAGACTGAGGAGGCAAATGTAATTGGTCAGTACAACAGGCAGCCTTGGATGCAGAACCAGCATCCAAACCTGAGGTACGGTAATCCAAATAACGCCCTCAACTCACAGCAGATGCAGCCTCAGAGGGCAAGTCAGGGAGCACCACCCGGTTTTGTTAGGCCCCCATACAATCAGTTTAGGCCACAGCAGTCTCCAGCTCAGCCATCATCACTGAGCTCGAATAATGCTAATTTAAAGGAGATGATGGATAAACTGATGGCCTCTCAAGAGCAACAAACAGTGATAAATCAGAATCTGGCAGCTGGCCAGCAAAAGCTTGAGAACGCTATGGTGGAGATGCAAGGAACTATGAGTCAGTTGACTCAGTTCCTCTACAGCAGAGACCGTCTGGCTCACTGCCTTCCCAAACAGACCCCAATCCTAAAGCTCAGTTGAAGGCAGTGACGTCTCAGAAACCGTGGTAGTTGAGGACTGCTCAGATTCTGAAGAGGTGGCAGCCGTTACCTTAAGAAGTGGGAAGCATTAAAATAGAAATCAAGTGGCTGAGGACCAAGCTGACGAGGAGACCGGTCGCCCTTCTTCTAGCACTGGTGCACCGTCAGGGCCCCCAGCCCCTCCTGAGGTAGTTGTTGAGGAGACCCAGGCTCCTATTTCTTCCCCTTCTCATTTTTGACTGCTAAAAACTCCAAGGGTAAGGTGGTTCCGAAGGAACTTCCTTTCCCTAATAGATTAAAAGAAAAGAACTTGATGATCAATTTGGGAAATTTTTGAGTGTATTTTCGAAGCTTACATTAATATTCCCTTGATTGATGCTATCAAGCAATGCCTAACTATGCTCGCTTTGTGAAGGATTTGATTTCTAACAAGCGAAGGTTCAAGAAAAGGAGATTGTTCAGCTGACAGAGACGTGCTCTGCAGCCATCCAGCAGAAGCTCCCTCCAAGTGTGGAGATCCAGGGCAGCCCATCATCCCTTGCACCATTGGAGACATGGACTGTGGGTACGGACTCTGCGACCTTGGAGCAAGCATCAATTTAATGCCGTATCATGTTTAGAAGCTTCATGCTGGTGAGCTTGTCCCAATCAACTTTAATTTAATTGGCTGATCGTTCCTCAATCAAACCTCGTGGTATGGTTGAGAACGTTGTGGTAGGTGTTGGTAACTTCTTCTTCCCTGCTGATTTTGTTATTCTTGATATGGATGAGGATGTTGAAGTGCCATTAATTTTGGGTAGACCATTCCTGCGAACTGCTAAAACTGTCATTGATGTTGACAAAGGAAAAATCACCCTGAAATTTAATAATGAGGAGCTTAGTTTTGATATCACCAAGATGATGAGAACAAATGCTTCTTCTCATGCTGTACTTTCTATTGATGTCGACTATACTGATGATTATGATGCATTTGTCGCTGAAAGTACTGATGACTCTTCCTTCCTGTTTGAGAATTCTGATCTGTTAGAACAGGTGTTATGCCACTCGATTGAGGATGACAAGGAGAGCACTGAGGTAGCTACTGTTGTCCAGCAGCTTAACCAGGGACGAACCTATTTTCGCCCTCATGCTCCTCCTGTGGAGCCACTGGACAGGCCTACTCAGAGGCTCATTCCTTCAGTAGAGAAGCCCCCCACTCTTGAATTAAAAACTCTCCTTCAAATCTTAAATATGCTTTCTTGGCAGAGGGTAGCGCCCTGCCAGTTATTATTTCTTCTTCTTTGTCTGTTTCGCAGGAAAGCAGACTTCTGGAGGTATTGAGAAGGCACAAGGGAGCATTGGGGTGGTCAGTGGCAGATATAAAAGGGATTAGTCCAGGGTTCTGCACTCACCGATCTACATGGAAGATAGTATCAAACCAGTGAGGCAACCCCAAAGGAGATTGAACCCCAACCTGAAGGAAGTAGTGAAAGCTGAGGTTTAAAGCTCTTGGATGCGGGCATCATCTACCCCATCTCTGACAGCCGCTGGGTTTCTCCTGTGCAAGTCGTTCCCAAGAAAGGAGGAATTGTGGCGGTGCCCAATGATAAGGGAGAGCTGGTGCCTCAAAGACAGACCACTGGCTGGAGGATGTGCATAGACTACAGTTTGAACGAGGCCACAAGAAAGGACCATTTCTCGCTGCCGTTTATCGATCAGATGTTGGAGCGACTGGCTGGGCAGGAGTACTACTGTTTCCTTGATGGATACAGCGGTTACTTCCAGATTCCCATCGCGCCAGAGGATCAGGAGAAGACCACCTTCACCTGCCCTTATGGCACGTTTGCCTATAGGAGGATGCCATTTGGTCTCTGCAACGCACCAGCCACCTTCCAGCGGTGCATGATGGCCATTTTCAATGAATTTATTGAGAAGAGTATAGAAGTCTTCATGGACGACTTCTCGGTGTATGGCCAGAACTTTGATGTGTGTCTGGATCAGCTGGATCAGATACTAAGCAGATGTGAGGAGACCCACCTGGTTTTAAATTGGGAGAAGTGCCATTTTATGGTACATGAGGGTATAGTGCTTGGGCACAGGGTCTCCAAAGATGGCATTCAGGTGGACAAGGCAAAAGTGGAAGTCATTGAGGGGTTACCTCCTCCCACTTCAGTCAGAGGAGTTAGATCTTTTCTGGGTCACGCGGGGTTCTATCGAAGGTTCATCCAGGACTTTTCAAAATCGCGAAGCCCTTGTCTGATCTCCTGCAGAAAGATGTAAAGTTTCATTTTTCAGAAGAATGCTTGAAGGCTTTTCAAACCATCAAGAATAAACTCATCTCTGCCCCCATTGTGGTTCCCCCTGACTGGACCCTTCCTTTTGAGGTAATGACTGATGCTAGTGACTTCGCTGTTGGTGCTGCACTCTGTCAAAGGAAGGATAAGATTTTGAGGGTCATCACATATGCGAGTAAGACTCTGACGGAGCCTCAAAAGAACTACACCACCACTGAGAAGGAGCTACTCTGTGGTGTTCGCTCTTGACAAGTTCAGACCTTATTTGCTGGGGAGTAAGGTAATTGCTCACACCGACCACTCGCCTTGAAATACTTGTTCCAAAAGAATGATTCCAAGCCCAGACTATTGAGATGGATCCTGCTTCTCCAAGAGTTCGACTTGGAAGTGGTTGATAAGCAAGGGAAGCAGAATGGGGTTGCAGACATTTATCGAGGCTTGAGACTCCAGATGACGGGGTCCCCATAAATGAGTTCTTTCCCGACGAAACGGTCTTTGTAATTGGGAAAGTCAAAGAGCCATGGTACGCTGACTTGGCTAACTATCTTGCCTCTGGGTTGGTTCCCCATGATCTAAGTTACAACCAGAGGAAGAAGTTTCTGTCTGAGACCCGTCATTACGTTTGGGAGGACCCCTATCTCTTCAGAGTTGTGCTGATGGTTAATCAGAAGATGTCTCCCTGATGAAGAGGTAAACAGTGTAATAGAGTTCTGCCATTCCCGAGAGGCAGGTGGTCACCACGGTCCTGCTAGGACAGCTGCTAAGTGTTAGAGTGTGGTTTTTACTGGCCCACTCTACACAAAGATGTCCACCGCTTCTGTGCTCACTGTGATAACTGCCAGAGGATGGGGAACACTTCAAGAAGGCATGAGATGCCGCAGAAGGGAATCCTTGAAGTAGAATTATTTGATGTCTGGGGTATTGACTTCACTGGCCCATTTCCCTCTTCTCACGGAAACCACTACATCCTTGTTGCTGTAGATTATGTTTCCAAATGGGTCGAAGCAATCCCCTGCCCTTCTGCTGATGCTAAAACTGTGGTAAAATTCTTGAAGAAGAACATCTTTACCAGATTTGGTGCCAAGAGCTATCATCAGTGACGGAGGTTCTCATTTCTGCAACAAAGCTTTTGATTCTCTGATGACTAAGTACGGGGTGACTCATAAGGTTGCTTTGCCTTATCACCCCCAAACTAATGGGCAAGCAGAAGTGAGTAACCGAGAGCTCAAATGGATTCTTCAGAAGACAGTCAACTCCTCCAGGAAGGATTGGTCTGTCAAGCTTGATGATGCTCTATGGGCCTATAGAACCGCATTTAAACTCCCATTGGGATGTCCCCCTTTAAGCTGGTATACGGGAAGGCTTGTCATCTCCCAGTTGAGCTAGAGCACAGAGCCTATTGGGCTTTAAAGGCTCTTAACTTTGATTTACATGACGCTGGAGAGAAGAGGCGATTTCAGCTTTCTGAGTTGGAGGAATTGAAGACCAGGCATACGACAGTTCAAGGATCTACAAAGAGCGCACCAAGAGGATCCACGACCAGATGATTCAAAAGAGAGACTTCAAAGTGGGGGATCTGGTGCTGCTCTTTAACTCTAGACTACGTCTCTTTCCTGGGAAGCTAAAATCACACTGGGCAGGCCCCTTCAGAGTTGTGGGTTACATCCTATGGAGCATACGAGCTGGAGAATAAGGCTGGTGAAACCTTTAAGGTAAATGGTGCTCGATTAAAAGGCTATCTTGGTACTGATCATAATCTTTTCCCCTTGCAGGCAATATTCTTTTTAGAGTGAATTCAATCCTTCAACAAAGAAGATTTCTCAAGAGACGAGCTCGAACATAAAGAAGAAGAAGTTCTCTTGGCAAATGCGGAAAGAATTGAGGAAGTTGAAGGAATTCGCTGTAGGCTGTTTGTAGAGTTGCTCATCACACCTCTTCTGATTGATCAAGCAGAAATTGTCTAGCTAAAGACATTAAAGAAGAGCGGCTGACTGGGAGGCAACCCAGTGTTTTCGGTACTTTTATTCTGTGTTATTATGTTGTTATAGTTTTGTTTTAGGGTAATGTTGTTGTTTTGTAGTGGTTGGAGCTCAAAAGAAACAAATGGTGCATTTTTGGCTATGTCCGAACTTCGTCCGAACATTGAAGTTCGGACCCAGTTCGAGAGTTGGATACCTGCGCAAATAAACGAGCGTTTTCTGTAAAATGAAAAAAATGCTCTATCATGTATTACTGTGTGGGGCCGGTTTTTAAAGAGTCAATTAACTCCCTCTCTCTCCTCTCTCCTCTCTCTCACCCTCCACACACTCTCTCACACTCGCACCCACACCCACACACCCCACACCCACACCACACACCACACACACACACACCACACAACACACACACCACACACACCACACACACACACACCCACCACACACACACACAGCACACACACACACCACACACACACACACACACACACACACACACACACACCCCACACCACACACACACACACACCACACACACACACCCACACACACACACACACACACACACACACACACAACACACACCCACACCCCACACACACACACCAACACACACACACACACCACACACCACACACACACACACTAACTAGTCAATTAAGAAAGAAAGTCAAAAAGCAAAAAGTAAAAAGTGAACTAATACCACTTTTCCCCTCTCTCTCCTCCCATTCCTTTCTTTTCCCTACGTGAGCACTCCCCCTCCTGCTTCCTCCTCTCTTCTTCTTTCTCTGGTTTTGGCCGATTTTGAAGCTCTCAATAATCTCCCATGGCTTCTCCTCTTCTCTTGCATGCTCTAGCCACATAAAGCTCCAAATGAGAAAATAAGTACATATTCTTGCTCCTCTCTCCAAGCCCTACCTTTCTATCTTTTCAAATCTCAAAATGAGAAGTTCATCGCCATGGGTTTTGCCCATTTGAAGAGAAATGGTACCAAATCGGCTTGGAGTCTCCTCTCTCCATTAAGGTAAAAATTTCCATAAAAAAACTCATGTTTCCTCCATTTCTTAGTGTGGCCGATTTTAGCCTCTAATGGCTCTATTTTTCTCTCTCTTTTTCAGCATTATTCCAACCTTCCAATGGTGGTGGATTACCTTCTTGAACCAAGGGTTAAAACCCCTATTTGAAAACTCCAAAGGTAAACCCTAACTTATGGTAATTTAAGTCTTTCATTGGATTAATGTATTCCAAAGGCTTAGAAGTGTAATTATCCTTTTTGTGTAATTTGGGTGTTTGGGATGGAGTTTGTGACAACTCCATTCCCCTTAAGCCGTTTTGAGCAAGAGAGAAAGGAGTAGATTGTAAAGAAAGAAGAATTATGAGCTTAAGGTAAGAAATCCTTCTTAATGCTAATTTTAATGCATTAGAATAATGAGAATGGGTAAAGTAATGAATGAACCCAAATATTGTACTAGTAATGTAGTTGGTGGAAGTTTGTAGAATTTGTGAATTAATGTTTGGATTGGAGGCCTTAGAGCCAAGTAATTTGAGTATGTATATTGGTATTGTTGTTTGTTGAAGTTTTGGTAATTATGATTGTTTTGAGTGCTGGTAGGACCCCTTTGGGTGTGGCTAGTTGTGAATGAATTTAGGTGAGTGAAAGATGAAGGTAATGCATTTGGGAATGCTAGGATTGGAGGCAACTATGGCGAAATTTCGGTAGAAACCGAAGTTTTTAGGTGATGAATATAAGGAGAATGACCTAGGGTTAACTAGGTATGTAGAATTGATTTGGTTGGAGTAATCAACCTTGGGATGGTAGTTGAAGGCTTGGAATGAAAGAGTAAAATCTGTAGCAAAGAAGGTGTTTAAGTGTTTTGAATTTCTAGGAAAAAGGCTTATGGTGCATGACCTTGGAAATGAATAAGGAACTTGGGTATAGTTATTGCAAATGGTTATAAAGGATTTGGAATGGTCAAAATGGGTGAGAATAAGAGTAGGCTGTCAAGAGAATTTTAGAAATGCACTAGAGTGCATAGTGCAAAACTGAGTATTGAAGTTTGTGAAATTGAGCAAGAATTTGAGTAAGGAATTTGAGTAATGATTTGAGGAGGTTTAGAACATGATTAAGATGTTTTAAGGTGTTAAACATGTTAGGAACGTGGAAGGTTAGGGAAGAATTGGGAGAAGATTGGAGTTGAAACCAAGTCAAAATAAGCATTCTGCCTTCGACCTACCTAGAGGCGGGTCAGTCGGCGGGTCGGTTGATGAGTGTGAATATGAATGTTTTTAGTGATCTTTAATGCCTAATTTTTATACGTACATCGATATATTCCACACTTATCTTCCGTTTTCCTTTGGTTTGTTGTTTGGTAAGGCTTGATACCTTTTTCTTCTATGATTAAATGCAGAGAAAAGCCAGAAACAGTAGATTAACTCACAGGGAGATGATGCAACAAACGGGGGTCGAATTGGAGTCCGAACGTGAATTTAGAGGATTTTGAAGGAATGTCCGAGCTTGTGTCCGAACTTACAAGTTCGGACATGTTAAGAAAAGCCGGAGGTTTGATGTACGGAGCATGTCCGAACTTGTGTCCGAACTCCAAGTTCGGACACAAGTCGAAACTTTCTGAATTGAAGCGCTCAAAGTACTGTGTCCGAACATTGAAGTCCGGACCAATGTTCGGACGGAACGATAATTTCAGTATAAACTCGGCGTTTGAAGGGAAAAAGAGAGAGGGAAGTCTATTTAAATTACCTAATCAGAGGAAGAGGACATTCATTCATCATCGAGCATTACAACACACACTCTCACGTTGATTAACGAGGTTCTCTCCACTCATCCACGCCAATTGCATCAGTTCTCCTTCACTTACATTCATCAAGCTTATCATCATCGTTCTGGAGGAGCATCGTCAGAAGGGAGTAAGGCCATCATTTTTCAACCTTCACCTGCATCCATCGATTCTGGATAGTCGTTCAACAGAAGGGTTTTTCTCTTCCTTTAGATGATTTCTATGTTGATTGTATTTATCTGTTTCTTTGCAATGTCTGGCTATAGGGATTTAACTCTGGGTAGGGTTTGTTCAAGATGGATTCAATGTAGTTAAAGATTCTGCAATTTGATTATGAGCTGTAATGGATTGTTTTCAGGTTATGATTATCAATTTTCTTCTCTATTAATTTCACGAGTTATAGAGTTGTTCTGCGAAACCTATTAAGATCAGACAAGGGATTAATAGGGAGTTCGAATTAACCTGGGGATTTGGGGAAGGATTAGTCGGATAGATAATCTTTCATACAAACGCTAACAATTCTTTGTGCTTATTCCGCCTATATGTGTTTTTGCCAACTGCTAGATTAGAGTTGACATGTTCTGATAGGTGAGCTCGTAATGAACTAGGATTTAGCATTGAAGAGATAGAAAGAATTGGCCCTTCCGTTTCTCATAATTAAATTGTAGATGTTACTAGATTTAATCAGTAAAGAACCCCGAACCGGAGTGCCACTCATATTATCAAACTCATCATTCATTTTCACCAATTGTTCATTCCAACTTTGATTTGATTTATTTAATTCAACATAAAACAATCACAACCCCCTGAATTTCCAGTTTTCTTAGTTTAGGATAGGACTTAGGCTTATTTATTCAAGTCCCACGTTCGATACTTGGTTGCTTAACTTTCTATACTGTAGTGACCGGGATTTTGCAACCCGAAGACTTATTGATTTATTATTTTCTAGATTAATTCGTTTAGTTTTAGTAGATCATTTACCTGTTTGCATCGGTCGGACCCAGATCGCTTTCTAACTTCGACCTACCCAGAGGCTGGGTCGGTCAGTGGGTCAGTCGGACCCAGACACAAAAAATAAATAAATAAATAAAAAATTATTAGATATATGTATAACACATGTATATATATACATACATATAAATTGTATAATTGAGGATTAATGCTAGATAAAGAAGGAGTTGTAAACTTCGAACATTTGAGTAAACTAAGTATAACGGATAACGGGTTAAGTATGGGAGTATAGTTTTTACATACCGTAGTACCTTATACTGATTGAAATGTTTGGAACGTTATCAATGGAACGAGTGTGAACCAAGGAACGGGAGGTCACATGGTAAGGTTAAACCCCCGGTGAAAGGTATGATTTTCTCATGCCCCGTATGCTAACCGAGTTACTCTAATTTGTGTGCTGTATGCCGGCTAATCAAGATTAAAGCATGAAATCGGTTTATATTGCCTTTCATTGTATGTCTTGTTGTATGATGTATGAGCTAACCCTTCTTGATTAATTGTACGGCTTAGCTTAGTGTGTAGACCGACTCATAAATGAGTCTTGTTGTTTAGTGACTCGTAGTAAGAGTCATGTTGTGAAATAACGGAAAGGTAGAAACACGCTAAACTAATGAACCAAGAAATGATAACGTAAACCAAGAACTCACTAGAATTGAGAGAGTGTACGGGACTAGTAACCTCCCGATAACGGTAAGAGAACCGGAATGAACAATCCACAAAACAACAAGTAGTGAGTATATATAAGTAACCCTAATTGATGGTGAGCAAGACATGACCATGAGAGTAGTAAAGAAAGATGAGGGATGTCCAAACCCCTTAGGAAATTAGTCGACCCACATGAGAGGACCCGACTAATGTAAGTAATGTCCCGAACATGAGAGTATTCGTACGTTGGGGAACCCTTAAATCTAAGAATACAAGATGATGGTAATTCCCTAAGCTAGTGAGGTTATCAGAGAGATACTTCTAGGCTATCCATGAGATTGTAAGATACTCCGAGAGAGGAGTGTTGGGAAATTAGTAGTCCGGTAAAAACAGACATTTGCGTATTTGAGGAGCTAATGTATAGCCCTTTGTATTTGTAGGCCTGGTGGCGAGTCTTGTGTATGACTCCCCCCGGAGGCCAAAAGTATGAGTATTGAGTATTGCGTATGTATGAGTAAAGTAATGAGTATTGAGTAAGGAGTAAGTAGAGTATGTAAGAGTACCGAGCATGAGTAAGTACGAGTAAGGAAAGAGTATGGAGTACTGAGTTGTGAGAGCAAGTGATGAGTACTGAGTAAGATAAGTATTGGTAGTAGTGAGTACTGAGTAAAGCATGAGTAAAATAATGAGTAAGGTATTGAGCGTAGTGTGAGTACGCAACAAGTAGGTAGATTAGCTTGGTGTAAGCTTATGAACCCGAGCAAGGAGGAAAGAGCATCCGATGAACCGGATGAACGAATAACTAAATGAACGTTTACTTACAAATTGTCTTCCCTAGTAGTATTGAATCTTGTATATGTTATGTAAGTAATGATGCTTGTATTGTCGTAGTATTAGTATGTATGTATGCATGTAAAACGAACTCCATGTATATCCGACCATAAGTAGTCGGCGTACCCCGGTTAGCATGCGGGGTATGTGAATTTCATATGCAGCAAATTGCTGAGCCCCTAGGGGCACTGTTTTTACTTACAGGTACTTCGAAGCCACCACCGTTGGAGATGTAGGACGGGACTGCTATGTAAGCATGGGTAGTTGAGTGGTAGGAATTGTATTTGTATTGTAATGCGAAATTGGAAGCCCAACTGTATCGGTAATTTAAGGATTGTAGTAGACTTGGTATAGTATTGTATTTGAATTTGTATTTGGAATCACGAATGGAGTATGTGGAGGGAGATTTTTCGGTATGAGGGGGGGTCTATATAGATATGATCTGACTGAAAAGCCGAGGTCCTAGAAAATGTCATTCTGTGGGGGGTGAGAACCTGTTATTCTGCTCATCCCTCAAATACCTACTAAATCGTCCGTCTTTCCCAGAAGCATGAAGGGGAGTGCAAGTGTGCACTACACCCGCTCTCGATGGGCTCCACGCGGACTTATGCCCTAAAGGCGGAAGTTGACTAGAGTCGCCACCTAGTTTAACCTATGATAACTAGGAAGGAAGGTCGGGTTCTAAGAACCGTTAATTGACTCTGAGGTTGCTGCCTATGGATAGGACTTATCTGATCATACCAAAGATTCTATTGCGGGTTCGCACTGGGTTACACCCCTCAAAGTGGCAACGACCACGACTTTGGATTGGTGCCCGAGAACCTCGGTCTCCAATTGTCGGGATTACCTTCTTTCAAACCTTATTAAAGAGATTCATTTAAAAGCCAGGGATAGGATTAGGACGGGAGGAGAGAAAACGAGTGGTTGAGGCGAGCTTTTCTGCCAAGCCAGCCCATGAAAGGAATTGACGAATTCGAATGAGTATGGAATGAAAGATTAGGAGTCCGATTTGAGAGTTGAAGAAGTCGAGGGTTTATGGGAGTCAGAGGGGATTTGAATGTTTGACAGATATGAATACCGTCTTGTGGGAAAGGGGTTTTTTGGATTGGAATGGGATCGCACCCTGTGTGGATGCCTACGTACTCAACCCCCTGTTGAGATCAGACCTTACGTAGTTCCGAGATCTTTAGGATGGCTGGACTTTTTGAGGTGGTCGAGGGTTAGAAGTGGTTGTTTGGAGGGGAGATAGTCGAGTGCAAAAGGGTATTTTGATTGATGGGTCACACCCTGTGTGGGTTGCCTACGTACTCAACTCCCTGTTGAGATCAGACCTTACGTAGTTCACTGACTTTGGGAATTTAATAGTTTTGGGGGTTTTTGAAGGAATTGGGATTTTGACCTTTGGGTCTTTGAAGGATCAAAGGAGTGTTGTGGTCATTTTGTGGGGCTTGATGGATTGTCGAGTTTGTTTTGGAGTTTTGAGGTGCTCGACTCTATGAGATATTCGAAATCCTAAAATGATGACGTCTGTGAGACGCTCGGGTCTGTGAGACGCTCGGGTCTGTGAGACATTTGAGGCTTGAAAGGATTACCAAATTTCAAGGGTTCGGCTTTTTGAGGAGCTGAGGGTTTTCGAGGTGTTTGAATTTGATGAGTCTATTGAGATGTTCGAATCTGTTGAACTGCGGAGACATTCGAGTCTGTTGAGCTGTTGAGACGGTAGAGTCTGTTGAGCTGCTGGTCGAGTCTATTGAGCGCCTGAGACGGTCGAGTCTGTTGAGCTGCTGAGACGTTCGAGTCTGCTGAGCTGTTGAGACGTTCGAGTCTGCGAGCTATTGAGACGGTCAGTCTGTTTGAGCTGCTGAGACGGTCAGAGATTCGAGATGCTTGACTTCAAGGAGATTGAGTTTTCCGGAATTTGGATTTCTGATTTTAGAATTTTCGGATTGAAATGAATTGAATTGAATTGGGAATGAAAAGATTTGATTGAATTGGATTGAATCGAATTGATTCTGGATCGGAATTGGATTGAATTGGATTGAAATTGAATTTGAATTGGAGTTGAAGTTGAATTGGATTTGAACTAAACCGGGATCGAATGGAGGTAATGAGCCAGATTTGGGCCTTGAAATGTGGGCCGGATTGGACCTTTGAAATTGGGCCGGGTTGGACCCTATGAATGAGCTGGATTTTGGGGCTTAGAATTGGGCTTGGTTTGGCCTTTGAAATTGAGATTGGAAGATGATTTGAATCTATGAGACAATTGGAGTTTGGAAGGAGTTTGAAGTTTGATCTTAGAACTTTTGGAAGCATTTCAAATGCTTGTGAGGTTGAAGTGTGTCTAATGAGTGTATGAAGAGTATTTAATGTTGAGTGCAAAAGGGCTTTGATTCCGAATAATTCATGAAGAATATTTGGTTTTGGAGTATGAGATTGATTTTGGAGAGCGTATGATGAGTGAGTATGAAAGGGATTGATTTTGAAGTGTGTTTGATGATGGGTATGAGAGGGATTGATTTTGAAGTGTGTTGATGATAGAGTGTGAGAGAGATTGATTTGAAGTGTGTTGGTGAGAGAGTTGAAAGAAAATGATTTTGGAGTGGAACTTGACTCTTGGATTCTTAAATTGATTTGGAATTGGATGATTGATTGATTGTGAATTTTATTCTGACTTTAGAGATTATTTGGAAAATTTTAAGGGAACGGGTATTCCTCACATGGACCGTGTCTAGGACCCGTATGCAAGGATACCCCAAACCTAGGGCTTTTCTAAAATGCACTAAGAGGGCAACCTGATTGGCTTTCTAGGGCCACCTGTTCCAGCCCGTTGGCTGGTTATGGACCGATCCTGAACAAAATTATATTTGGGCCAAGAGTTACATGGGCCCAAACAGGATCAGTCCATACACTTACAAAATCATAGGCAAAGAATGATGAGCAAATGATATGTGGAGATGAATTTCCAAGGCTATATAAACAAATATACATACAACATGGATTTCAAGAGCTATCCGAATAAAACAAATATATGTGAGAAAAGAATTCAAAATCTGTCTAAATATTACATACATGTGGACATGGATTTTAAAAACTCAAATTATGTACATATGAAATGAATTTCAGGAGTAGTACGAGAAATGTATATACAAGAACGAATCATCGAAGCTGTCTAGGTAGCGAACCAGAATTATTCAAATCTAAAATTCTCAAAACTAACAAGATGAGGTACTAACCAATTGTTAGTCTTATCCTATTTACTATCTTTCAATTGTCAATCAAAGGTTGCAAGCAAGAGAATGTAACAGTTATGGGATGAAGTCACGAAAATGAATAAGTCACAACACTACAACCGAGAGTGAAAACAATAAACGAATTACAAATTGATACAAATACAAGTGAAAAGTTTAAATCTAAAGCTGCTATGGGGGGTCGCATCGACGCCGCCTCACTTGAGCTGAAAGGATCAGCAAGAAGTGCACCAACCGTTACACGTGTTTGGAGTGGAGACCCCGGTAGTCCAAGCCTAAAGTCCCATTTTTAGCCTTATAGCAATTTCCCGTTCCACGAGCATTATGTACATGTCAAAGAACAAAGACAAAGATATACAAGAGTAGTTAGTAATGAAATGTAAGAGGGTTGGGGTGTGTGCAATGGGATCATACGGCCCCTCTCAATGGGAGGAAAGGGGGCAATCTAATCATCTCCCACCCCCAACCGAGAACATAGAAAGGGTTTCAAGCTGCCAACAAATGCTAAGATTGTAAGATAAATCAAACATCGGGGTTGCTACTCAAATTAATCATCTTAGATTATGCCTCAAACAAAGTGTAGTATCAAGGATGGAGTTGTGAGTCATATGGGATCATACCTAGAAGGGTTTATATCATTTCCCACTAAGATGACAAATTTAATTGAGACCAACCAGCCAACGAGTGATTTGTCTTAACAATTATAGCATTCGGGCAATTATCACTCGATTCATGCTCTTATCTAAGCGCAAAAGAGACAAGTTATTTGCTGGTCTCAATTCAGTTTCCAAACCAATATCTATGCGCAAGGAATAATTAAATATCGAAGGCAATTGAAGCAAAGTAAAGGTTGAGAGATTGAATTTCCAAACCCATATGTGACCGTGAAATCCAAAGCCCACCAGCATGGTCAACTTGCAAAGTCCAAGAACGATTCCAAACCAAATTTGCATACGTAAGCTTCAGTCAATGCCAATCGATATACGTGTACCTCGGTCCAAAACAGAATAGTCAGCCACATATAAATCCGGCGAGTACCACGAGTATGTAAATCAATTGGGGTCTCAGACCCGTAGATAATAAAATCAGCCCAAATGAAAATAGGCCATCAAACGGAACATCAAAACTCCTCAAAGGTCCACCGGATTAGTGTGTGGATATCAATTTCATGCGCAAATGTATAACCGACATAGTAGCATACTAATCAAGGTTGTCAGATGAACTTTTCAAACCCAAGATATGTCGCAAGTAAAATTCTTCTAATTTGTCAAGCCTAAAGCCCAATTTCAAATTTCAGAAACATTCTGTCATTCCAAACCCAATGCCCGAAATGGAGAGTACCACGAGCCTTATGGGTAACAAGATGAATAAATCTGCTTCAATCTGGACTTTAGGCCACCGCACAAGTCAAGGCGTAACAAACAAATCTCCAAAACCAGATTGACAAGCAGAAACGAAGGATATCATAAACAAGCCAAAAGACAAACGCAACTGAGTGATTCCCCAGAGTGTGAATCTAAGATCGATGCAATCTTCAAAACCAGATTGACAAGCAGGAAAACGGAAGCATATCAGACATCTCAAAAGGCTAACACAACTGAGTGACTCTCCAGAATAAGGACGTAAGATCGATTTCGCAGAAACAGATAGCTCGCAACAAGAGATCATCAGAGCAATTTACATTTATAAAATTGAGAATCATATGGTTAATCTTCTAATCGGACGACCAGACCTGATTGTCCAGAGAAGAGTCGTTCAGGAGCAAGGATATTTCTCAGATTTTTGAAGCTTCGAGGATTCGCAAACCCTCAATGGGTCTTTCGTAGTACTCACATGTAACAACAGGAAATAGGAAGATATCAACATAAATATAACGAAGAGAAAAGATCGACTATGACAGAAACGAGAAAGATAAAGAAAACGAAAGAAAATAAAAGAAATATGTGGTACACCCTCGATCGTCTTTCGGATGGAGATTCGATTTTGAAGACATCTCCACTTATCCATTGTTATTTCGTTTCTGGCGAGGTCGATCGAGGTTAGGGTTCTTTCAGCATGTGAGATCCAGAAAAATTGAGGGGCGATGAAGGCACGAATGGCGACGAGAGAGGAGTTGAGGCGGGGTTCCGCTTTGTTTTTTTGTTTTTGTTGATGACGAAAGGATGACCCAGAAGAGAAAACAAGGGGTAATCGAGGCAGCTAGAAGACGGTGGATGACCAGATGCACATGAGTGTTGCCCTGTCGGAGAGCTGGGCTTAGTGTCGGGTCCAAGATGAATTGGAGGATGATCGACCACACTTTTCTCGCTTTCGAACCGGAGGAAAGAAGTTGATGCTCTGGTCTGTACGAGTCTTTGGGGTCGGGTTTTTCTGATGTGATTCGATCTACATTTCAGAAGCAAAATGCAAGAGGAGAGTGATACGAGGCAGCAGGAAGAATGGAGAATGGTGACAGTGAGGGAGAGCATTCTTCTGGGTAATTTTTTCGGTTGTTTTTCAGAGGGACAATCCCGCAGGAAAAGAAGAGAGTGAGGAAGACGGCTACTGCGGCACAACGGGAATGACTCTGGTAAAATGGAGGGTTTTTTTTGCTTGTTTTATGATAGGTGTTAGGGTTTAAAGATGGGTGGGGTTTTCAATGTGGGCTTGGGCTTGGGTTTGGGTTTTGGGCTGCTGGGTCTGATTGAAGAATGGGTTAAGATCAAGTTTTGGTCTGCCGAAAAATAAAAAGGAAAAGGCTCACAACAATAGAGCTTCATATAAAAATGACGGAAAGAAAACAAAAGCTATAACTTGACTCGAGGAAAATCATCAGAAACGTTAATGTTTTTTTTTAAATGCTTTGAAAAAGATTATAAAATGATGGTTTCGTCTTAGCACGCATGCTTATATGTTTTGAAAAATAAAGGTGACGACCTCTCTTATTATTTCAGAATTTGCTTTATGGGGTGAGAATTTTTGGTGTCTACAGATGGCTCCCCTTGATTCAATTTTGCAAGACCTTGCAGAATTGGATCAAGGTTGACGGGGCGCCAAAAATTCTCACTGCGGTTTAGTGGTGCATTGGGATGCGACCGTGAGTGTGTGAATACGATTGGAAGTACGAGGACTTGTGACGAGCCTCAGTTAGACCTCTTGACATCTAACCCTAGGACTTATGATGAGCCTAGGATACTAACAATCCGACTTGGTTTTAGGGTGCACAAGGGCTTAGGAGTGCCTCAACTGGACCTCTTGATATCCAGTCCTAGGGCTTATGACGGGCCTAGAATGCGATTGAGAGTACGAGGACTTAGGAGTGCCTCAACTAGACCTCTTGATATCTAGCTATAGGACTTATGATGAGCCTATAATACTAACAACCTGATTTGATTTAAGGTGCACGAGGGCTTAGGAGTGCCTCAACTGGACCTCTTGATATCTAGTCCTAGGGCTTATGACGGGCCTAGAATGCGATTGAGAGTACGAGGACTTAGGAGTGCCTCAACTAGACCTCTTGATATCTAGCTATAGGACTTATGACGAGCCTATAATACTAACAACCTGATTTGATTTAAGGTGCACGAGGGCTTAGGAGTGCCTCAACTGGACCTCTTGATATCCAGTCCTAGGGCTTATGACGGGCCTAGAATGCGATTGAGAGTACGAGGACTTTGGAGTGCCTCAACTAGACCTCTTGATATCTAGCTATAGGACTTATGACGAGCCTATAATACTAACAACCTGATTTGATTTAAGGTGCACGAGGGCTTAGGAGTGCCTCAACTGGACCTCTTGATATCCAGTCCTAGGGCTTATGACGGGCCTAGAATGCGATTGAGAGTACGAGGACTTAGGAGTGCCTCAACTAGACCTCTTGATATCTAGCTATAGGACTTATGACGAGCCTATAATACTAACAACCTGATTTGATTTAAGGTGAACGAGGGCTTAGGAGTGCCTCAACTGGACCTCTTGATATCCAGTCCTAGGGCTTATGACGGGCCTAGAATGCGATTGAAAGTACGAGGACTTAGGAGTGCCTCAACTAGACCTCTTGATATCTAGATATAGGACTTATGATGAGCCTATAATACTTTGATGGAGTTGTACGAACTCGCTGCTTTGAGTGGTTGATTTGTGGATGACTTTGATTGTGGGTTGATCCGGGATTGGATGCTTTTCGGTTGTTTTCGTGAGGGATGTGGTAGTCGAATGTTTTTTGTTGATGTGGCCCTTGACTTTGTCAGTGTGGGACTTGCGTTTCGGTTTTGTTTTGACAGTCTGCCCGATGTGCACTATAGTTTCGGGATTTGGTAAGACTCTTGGCTCCAGAGTTCGAGATGGCTCCGGTATGGCTCTTGAGTTTTTTGGTGTTTTATGATTTTGTGATCGGTCTTTAAATGGATGTTTTTTAGTGGCTTTGGAACCTGATGGCTTTGATATGACCGGATGACTTCGGTATGATCAGATGGCTCCGATGTGATTGGATGGCCCGATGCGGTCAGATGGCTCCGGTTTGGATATGTGACTCCCTTGTGAGCAACGACTCTGGGATGGTTGGTGAGTTTTGATTCGAATGGGGATTTTCAGGATCGTTGGTCGGTTTCGATTTGGGTGGAGATTTTCGAGATGGTTGGTGGGTTTCGATTTGGATTGACATTTTCGGGATGGTTGGTGGGTTTTGATTTGGTTGGATTTTGAGTCGAGTGGTGGGTCGATGTGATTTGTGTACCTTGATGTGGTTGATAGTTTTCGTTGTGGAAGAATGGCTTTGGTCTGGTTATGCCTTCAGGATTCTCTCATGATGGCTCCAGGATAGCACGGGATGGTTCCGGGAAGGGCTACGAGATGGCTCCATTTGGTGAGCGAGGAAGAAAGGGGAACTTTCGCCTGTGAGGTGGTCGCACCTTGGGCGGGCTGCCTACGTACTCAATTTCGTATTGAGATCAGACCATACGTAGTTCGAAACTATGTAGGCAAGGCCCTGGTAACGAAATGGCTTCGACAGGGATTTGAGGTGGCTCCCGTATTGTTCTCGAACTGTTGGGATGACGTTCCAAGGGTGTTTCAATGACAGATGATGGCTCCCGCATGGCTCCAGTTTGGTTCTGGATATGGTGTTGATGAGGCTCGAGCATGACGCTGGATGGCTCCGGAATTGTCTTCGTACGGCCTCTGATGGCTTTAGCTTGGTTCGATGTAGCTCAAGGATAGCCCAGGATGGCTCCAAGATGGTTCGATGTAGCTTGATGATGGTCTGGGATGGCTCCAGTTCACGTCTTTTGATCTAAAGTTATGCTTCAATAACTGCAACTGAAGTCGATTTTCAACGAGACTAGGTAGAGCTCTTACCAGTCGGATGTTGAAGGTGAAATTGTTAGGATGCATGCAAATACTAAGTGCTAGATGAGATGCAAGATGCATATGCAGTTTTGAAGAGAAGGTATGATTCCATCTCTATTACTACGAGGTTTACGAATATAAGACATCTTCGGTTCGATCTTGAGTGATTGTTGAGCTCAAATGCATGAATCACTTTCTCTCATGAAGGGATACGGGTCAATCTCTCGTGAGTATGGCCGTGTGTGCTAATGTCGTGATGATACTCTTGATGCTCAGAGCAGTATTTTCCTAAGAATTTCTTTTCGAGGTATTGAACTTTCCAACCCTTACAAATTTCTCACCTGCAATAGGGTAGGCTGATTATGATTTGGTAGTTTAATCGAAGAGTCACTCGCACTCGGATGACCTTGTAAAGTAAGGTCGCACTCATTCGCTCACAGTCCCTGTATTATGGGTGGGACATGTTGATAGCAAGTACGAAGCTTATGATTCATGTTTCAGATCCGGTACTTTCAGTTAACGCTCATTAACTCATGAGTCAGAGGTCTTTATTGGGTTGTAACGGGGCTGAGGGGTATGATGTATGTCATATGGGACTGGAGGATTTGTTTAGGAATTGTGGAGCTTTTGTGCAGTAGACATGCTTCGCCTTTGCCATGGGTGGAATGATTAGACAGAGTTTTGATAATCTTTATTGATTTCTACGGGGCATCATTGGTCCTTCGGATTTGGATTTCTCCTTCTTGCCTCTTCTGGTGTACAGTTTGAACTTTCTTCTCATTTTCTTTTGTGAAATTGCATTTGGCTCGTCAATTTTCTCAAACGTTCTTTGTTTTGTATTTTGGCTTCCAGCTTTGGAGTTGCATTGACTCGCTGATCTTCTTGAATATCTTCGGTGTTCTTTTTTGGTGTTTGGCTTTGGAGTTGCATTGACTCACCGATTCCTTTGGACATTTTTGTTTGTTGTTCTTGTGAAAGATGGTGGGGGAGAGACCATGGCTCTAGCTCCTTCGAGATCCTCTATTGCAAGGGTGAGTAAGTATGTGTATGTGAGTTGGCATGCTGTGGAGTTCGTAGAAAAAGGTTTATCGTGAAAGGCTCAGCGGGGCTCACTAAGGGATTATGTAGAGGGCAGTTAAAGCTCTTTGGTTTTGTGGAGATTTTTGATCCTAAGTGCCTCGTCATCCTCATTAGTCAATGATTGTTTTCTTACTATTCTCGGATCTTTGCATGAATCATAGTTCATATCTTGTTTATCAACACTGATCTCTCTATGCATTGTGCCTCTCCATGTGCTGAAGGAATGCACATGTCGCTCGTGGTTTTACCTCTATGGACTCGATCTATCTTCCCTCATCGCTCAGTGGATTGTCCAATACCCTCTTTTGGAATTCCAGAGAAAATACCGCCCTTCGCACACTACTCACTCGGTTTGTGGTGTTGATTTTGATTAGACCCTTGTGTTCATTGACGGGTCGAGAGTTTCGTGGTTCACGCACTCTGTTCAATCAGTCCCTCAAGATTTTTTCCAAAGGTGTCGTTTCGATACGAGAGTATGCAAATGCAACTATTTACAATGCAATCTATTGTGGTAATATGGAATTACTATGTATAGGATGCATGAAATGCTGAAAATGATGAATGAAGATGGTTGACTTCAGGTTTTGATTGAATGTTTTTTTTTTGTGTTTTTCCTTTTAGATGCAATGCATGTGTGGTAAGGCTTCACCTAGTCTCGCTTGAGTCGGTTCTAGTTGATTGTCCATGAAGCTCATCCTTTCAATGTCGGCCCTGTAGTTGTCGGGGTTGTTGTCAGGTTGGTGACTGGCTCCTGGATTTTAGGACTTTTTAGGGAGTGACAACTCCCGCATGGTGGCCCCACGATATGACACACTCTTTCCCTCTTCGTCACTGGCGTGCATGGTGATTCCAATTGGAAGAGGTTTGAACTCGATTTTCTTTTCTATCCCTCTGAGGTCGGGCTTTGGCGGTCGAGATATGGGGATGAAAGCTGGTATGTGGTATGGTGACAATGAAACACATGATTATGCAATTTTTCTGAGGTGGACAGGACTTGTACGTGTTTGGCGAATTTGAACTGACCGAGAATACATGGAACTTTTGTAATGAATGCAATGCATGTGATTTGCTTTGTGCTCGGTTGCATTTGTTGGTGTTGTTTATTTAGGGGATACCTCCTGTAGATACCACGAATTCTCGCCCCATAAAGCAAAGTTGATGAATGATATATAACTGTGAGGAGTCGTTCCTTATTCATTCTTCTCTTTATTCGTGCATGCCAAAAGAAATCAAGTTTTAGAAAAACAATTTTGAAAACGCGTGTTTTCAAAGTGGTGGATTTTCTCAATAGAAATTTTGATGCTCGATCATTCGCAAATAAAATAGGGAATGGGGAACCCTATACACATTGATCTAAATAAATTCAAAGGGAATGTATAAACCTATACATGTAATCTATTCAGAAATGGACAAGAGAGAAAAGAATGCTAGGGGAAAACCTATACATCAATTCTAAAAGTCATTAAATGGGGAGTTTGAGCTTAAAAACTTCTTCCAAATTCTTCTGCTTCGTCTTCGAGCTTCTGACTGACTACTTATTCATCATCGGGCTCCTGATTGACCGCTCGTTCGTCTTCGGGATCTTGATCGGCTGCTCGCTCGTCTTTGGGTTCTTGCAGCGAAGCGGTATTGTGCTCAAAGAAAACCGGTTGGTGTTCTTCTGACTCTCAAAAATTTTGAACTTCATGTCGCTCGGCTCGGGTTGGTAGCTCTGATTTTTTGCTCACCCCGCGTTGTTGATCTTCATGTACTCCACTTGCTCCGATGAGGAAAATTAGGGGCGTTTTTTGAGAAAGGAAAGGTGAATGATCGAGCACAAAATCGTTGAGAAAATCCACCACTTTTGTGAAAACACGAAATCACTAGTACACTCCACAGTAATGACCGCTACTCTTGAAGGTGGGTTGAACTTCAAAAATAGCGGGTCCCAACATGGGGACTAGATCATTTATTTTGAAATACGTTTGTGAAATTCAATTTTGAAAACTGTTTTCGAAAACTATTTTGAAAATTATGTTAATGAAGAATGTTGTTTGAAATTCGTTTGTAGAAAGTAGGCTTTTGAAATGAAATTCATGGGAAGTAGTGTTTGAAAATCATTTGTAAACAGTAGATTTTTGAAATTTGTTCTTTGCAAACTGTTTGATAAGTTTGTTTCTTGAAGACTTTGATTGAAATGGCTTTGAAAGTGTTATGGAAATAACGATTTTAAAATCATTATTTTCGGAAGTCATTCGAGATAATCAGCTTTGAAGAGATTTCATTAGAGCGTTCAAACTGATTCATTTTCAAATTTTTGCTCATTTTTGAAACGTGATCACACAGATGTAAGCGCAAAATAAAAATCGTGGCTGATTTTATGTGGAGCTGAGCGTGAATGATTGGGATAATCACCTTCCAGGTCAATCAATGTTTCCATACCACCGGGGAACCGTCGTCCCTTCACTGTTCATCTCTCGGGATTTATCTCTGTTATGCCTGTGGGGCACGTCATCAAGAAAGTCCGGAGTGCTTAAGTTCGAAAGGTCAGGATACCCGAAGTGATACAGTCACACGAGCCACGGCCGGGGATTATCACAACATACTCACTTTTGGGAAACTTGGGGAAGTACTGCATGGGAACGGGTCTCCCCTCGTCTGCACGATAAGGTGTGTCTAAAGTCCAAATTATTCGCTGACTACGCTTTGTCATGTATGGGTATCCGTAAATACGGGATCCTATGAATTTGTAGCGCGACATTGGGCTTTAAAGACACCCGTGGTGCAGAGGAATCATGGAGAACTGAGCCCATGCAATCTTCAGGGTAAGGCAAAGGGTGGTCAGACAGACGGCATACAAGGGGGTGACTACCCATAAGCCCATCTAGACACCGGATAAGGCAGCTGGACACTGAAGGCTCATGGCTCACTATATGCTGGCTTAGACTCGGGTAATGGAGGATATTTTTGGATCATGAGCTTCAAGGCGTTGGTCTTGGACCGTATTACCTCGTGGGTTAACTCCTTCTAGGAAGGACCCAACTCATGGGGAATCAACCGTGGACCGGTTGGGATCCCGTGACTCGTGGACAAATCGGGTGACACAGAGGAATGCATGTCCTATGCTACCCGATGCAACAATGGGTTGACTCCTTCTAGGAAGGCCCCATTTACAAAAGCAATAAATAAGCAATAAATATTATGTCATGCATGAAGAGCAGTAAACATAAGACAGTAAACACAACAATAAACACACAAAAGTGAAGCATGCAAATGGTAAAGCACACATATGGCACTCAAGGCCAATCTCGAACTCTGACTTCATCCTAACTATCCTCTCAGAGCACACTCTAAGTGTGGAGTAGAGTAATCCTATGGCTTTAGGATGAATCTCTTGAAGGTTTTGAAAGAAGTTGAAGAATCCTGACAATTTTGAATGGAGTTCAGTCTTCCTTGAGTTTGAGAAAAACTTACTCAAGTTTTCCCCAGCAGAGTCGCCATTCTGTGGAGGGTGATTTTTCGGTATGGGGGGTCTATATAATATGATCTGACTGAAAAGCCGAGTCCTAGAAAATGCCATTCTGGGGGGTGAGAACCGTTATCTGGCATCCCTCAAATACCTACTAAATCGTCCGTCTTTCCCAGAAAGCATGAAGGGGAGTGCAAGTGTGCACTACACCCGCTCTCGATGGGCTCCACGCGGACTTATGCCCTAAAGGCGGAAGTTGACTAGAGTCGCCACCTAGTTTAACCTATGATAACTAGGAAGGAAGGTCGGGTTCTAAGAACCGTTAATTGACTCTAAGGTTGCTGCCTATGGATAGGACTTATCTGATCATACCAAAGATTCTATTGCGGGTTCGCACTGGGTTACACCCCTCAGAAGTGGCAACGACCACGACTTTGGATTGGTGCCCGAGGAAACCTCGGTCTCCAATTGTCGGGATTACCTTCTTTCAAAACCTTATTAAAGAGATTCATTTAAAAGCCAGGGATAGGATTAGGACGGGAGGAGAGAAAACGAGTGGTTGAGGCGAGCTTTTCTGCCAAGCCAGCACCATGAAGAGGAATTGACGAATTCGAATGAGTATGGAATGAAAGATTAGGAGTCCGATTTTGAGAGTTGAAGAAGTCGAGGGTTTATGGGAGTCAGAGGGGATTTGAATGTTTGACAGATATGAATACCGTCTTGGAGTGGGAAAAGGGGGTTTTTTGGATTGGAATGGGATCGCACCCTGTGTGGGATGCCTACGTACTCAACCCCCTGTTGAGATCAGACCTTACGTAGTTCCGAGATCTTTAGGATGGCTGGACTTTTTGAGGTGGTCGAGGGTTAGAAGTGGTTGTTTGGAGGGGAGATAGTCGAGTGCAAAAGGGTATTTTGATTGATGTGGGGTCGCACCCTGTGTGGGTTGCCTACGTACTCAACTCCCTGTTGAGATCAGACCTTACGTAGTTCACTGACTTTGGGAATTTAATAGTTTTGGGGGTTTTTGAAGGAATTGGGATTTTGACCTTTTGGGTCTTTGAAGGATCAAAGGAGTGTTGTGGTCATTTTGTGGGGCTTGATGGATTGTCGAGTTTGTTTTGGAGTTTGAGGTGCTCGACTCTATGAGATATTCGAAATCCTAAAATGATGACGTCTGTGAGACGCTCGGGTCTGTGAGACGCTCGGGTCTGTGAGACGCTCGGGTCTGTGAGACATTTGGGGTTTAAAAGGATTACCAAATTTCAAGGGGTTCGGCTTTTTGAGGAGCTGAGGGTTTTCGAGGTGTTTGAATTTGATGAGTCTATTGAGATGTTCGAATCTGTTGAACTGCGGAGACATTCGAGTCTGTTGAGCTGTTGAGACGGTAGAGTCTGTTGAGCTGCTGAGACGGTCGAGTCTGTTGAGCGCCTGAGACGGTCGAGTCTGTTGAGCTGCTGAGACGTTCGAGTCTGCTGAGCTGCTGAGACGTTCGAGTCTGCTGAGCTATTGAGATGGTCGAGTCTGTTGAGCTGCTGAGACGGTCAGAGATTCGAGATGCTTGACTTCAAGGAGATTGAAGTTTTCCGGAATTTGAGATTTATGATGTTTAGAATTATTCGGGATTGAAATGAAGTTGAATTGAATTGGGAATGAAAAGAATTTTGAATTGAATTGGATTGAAATCGAATTGATTCTGGATCAGAATTGGATTGAATTGGATTGAAATTGAATTTGAATTGGAGTTGAAGTTGAATTGGATTTGAAACTAAACCGGGATCGAATGGAGGTAATGAGCCGGATTTGGGCCTTGAAATGTGGGCCGGATTGGACCTTTGAAATTGGGCCGGGTTGGACCCTATGAATGAGCTGGATTTGGGGCTTAGAATTGGGCTTGGTTTGGCCTTTGAAATTGAGATTGGAAGATGATTTGAATCTATGAGACAATTGGAGTTTGGAAGGAGTTTGAAGTTTGATCTTAGAACTTTTGGAAGCATTTCAAATGCTTTGCGAGGTTGAAGTGTGTCTAATGAGTGTATGAAGAGTATTTAATGTTGAGTGCAAAAGGGCTTTGATTCCGAATAATTCATGAAGAATATTTGGTTTTGGAGTATGAGAGGATTGATTTTGGAGAGCGTATGATGAGTGAGTATGAAAGGGATTGATTTTGAAGTGTGTTTGATGAGTGAGTATGAGAGGGATTGATTTTGAAGTGTGTTTGATGATAGAGTGTGAGAGAGTGATTTGAAGTGTGTTTGGTGAGAGAGTGTGAGAAATGATTTTGGAGTGGAACTTGACTCATTGGATTCTTAAATTGATTTGGAATTGGATGATGATTGATTGTGAATTTTATTCTGACTTTAGAGGATTATTTGGAAAATTTTAAGGGAAACGGGTATTCCTCACATGGACCGTGTCTAGGACCCGTATGCATTAAGGATACCCCAAACCTAGGGCTTTTCTAAAATAACTGAGGGCAACCTGATTGGCTTTCTAGGGCCACCTGTTCCAGCCCGTTTGGCTGGTTATGGACCGATCCTGAACAAAATTATATTTGGGCCAAGAGTTACATGGGCCCAAACAGGATCAGTCCATACACTTACAAAATCATAGGCAAAGAATGATGAGCAAATGATATGTGGAGATGAATTTCCAAGGCTATATAAACAAATATACATACAAACATGGATTTCAAGAGCTATCCGAATAAAACAAATATATGTGAGAAAAGAATTCAAAATCTGTCTAAATAATTACATACATGTGGACATGGATTTTAAAAACTCAAATTATGTACATATGAAATGAATTTCAGAGTAGTACGAGAAATGTATATACAAGAACGAATCATCGAAGCTGTCTAGGTAGCGAACCAGAATTATTCAAATCTAAAATTCTCAAAAACTAACAAGATGAGGTAGCTAACCAATTGTTAGTCTTATCCTATTTACTATCTTTCAATTGTCAATCAAAGGTTGCAAGCAAGAGAATAATGTAACAGTTATGGGATGAAGTCACGAAAATGAATAAGTCACAACACTACAACCGAGAGTGAAAACAATAAACGAATTACAAATTGATACAAATACAAGTGAAAAGTTTAAATCTAAAGCTGCTATGGGGGGTCGCATCGACGCCGCCTCACTTGAGCTGAAAGGATCAGCAAGAAGTGCACCAACCGTTACACGTGTTTGGAGTGGAGACCCCGGTAGTCCAAGCTTAAAGTCCCATTTTTAGCCTTATAGCAATTTCCCGTTCCACGAGCATTATGTACATGTCAAAGAACAAAGACAAAGATATACAAGAGTAGTTAGTAATGAAATGTAAGAGGGTTGGGGTGTGTGCAATGGGATCATACGGCCCCTCTCAATGGGAGGAAAGGGGGCAATCTAATCATCTCCCACACCCCAACCGAGAACATAGAAAGGAGTTTCAAGCTGCCAACAAATGCTAAGATTGTAAGATAAATCAAACATCGGGGTTGCTACTCAAATTAATTCATCATCTTAGATTATGCCTCAAACAAAGTGTAGTATCAAGGAGATGGAGTTGTGAGTCATATGGGATCATACCTAGAAGGGTTTATATCATTTCCCACTAAGATGACAAATTTAATTGAGACCAACCAGCCAACGAGTGATTTGTCTTAACAATTATAGCATTCGGGCAATTATCACTCGATTCATGCTCTTATCTAAGCGCAAAAGAGACAAGTTATTTGCTGGTCTCAATTCAGTTTCCAAACCAATATCTATGCGCAAGGAACAATTAAATATCGAAGGCAATTGAAGCAAAGTAAAGGTTGAGAGATTGAATTTCCAAACCCATATGTGACCGTGAAATCCAAAGCCCACCAGCATGGTCAACTTGCAAAGTCCAAGAACGATTCCAAACCAAATTTGCATACGTAAGCTTCAGTCAATGCCAATCGATATACGTGTACCTCGGTCCAAAACAGAATAGTCAGCCACATATAAATCCGGCGAGTACCACGAGTATGTAAATCAATTGGGGTCTCAGACCCGTAGATAATAAAATCAGCCCAAATGAAAATAGGCCATCAAACGGAACATCAAAACTCCTCAAAGGTCCACCGGATTAGTGTGTGGATATCAATTTCATGCGCAAATGTATAACCGACATAGCAGCATACTAATCAAGGTTGTCAGATGAACTTTTCAAACCCAAGATATGTCGCAAGTAAAATTCTTCTAATTTGTCAAGCCTAAAGCCCAATTTCAAATTTCAGAAACATTCTGTCATTCCAAACCCAATGCCCGAAATGGAGAGTACCACGAGCCTTATGGGTAACAAGATGAATAAATCTGCTTCAATCTGGACTTTAGGCCACCGCACAAGTCAAGGCGTAACAAACAAATCTCCAAAACCAGATTGACAAGCAGAAACGAAGGATATCATAAACAAGCCAAAAGACAAACGCAACTGAGTGATTCCCCAGAGTGTGAATCTAAGATCGATGCAATCTTCAAAACCAGATTGACAAGCAGGAAAACGGAAGCATATCAGACATCTCAAAAGGCTAACACAACTGAGTGACTCTCCAGAATAAGGACGTAAGATCGATTTGCAGAAACAGATAGCTCGCAACAAGAGATCATCAGAGCAATTTACATTTATAAAATTGAGAATCATATGGTTAATCTTCTAATCGGACGAAGACCAGACCTGATTGTCCAGAGAAGAATCGTTTAGGAGCAAGGATATTTCTCAGATTTTTGAAGCTTCGAGGATTCGCAAACCCTCAATGGGTCTTTCGTAGTACTCACATGTAACAACAGGAAATAGGAAGATATCAACATAAATATAACGAAGAGAAAAGATCGACTATGACAGAAACGAGAAAGATAGAAAACGAAGAAGAAAAATAAAAGAAATATGTGGTACACCCTCGATCGTCTTTCGGATGGAGATTCGATTTTGAAGACATCTCCACTTATCCATTGTTATTTCGTTTCTGGCGAGGTCGATCGAGGTTAGGGTTCTTTCAGCATGTGAGATCCAGAAAAATTGAGGGGCGATGAAGGCACGAATGGCGACGAGAGAGGAGTTGAGGCGGGGTTCCGCTTTGTTTTTTTTTTGTTGATGACGAAAGGATGACCCAGAAGAGAAAACAAGGGTGTAATCGAGGCAGCTAGAAGACGGTGGATGACCAGATGCACATGAGTGTTGCCCTGTCGGAGAGCTGGGCTTAGTGTCGGGTCCAAGATGAATTGGAGGATGATCGACCGCACTTTTCTCGCTTTCGAACCGGAGGAAAGAAGTTGATGCTCTGGTCTGTTCGAGTCTTTGGGGTCGGGTTGTTCTGATGTGATTCGATCTACATTTCAGAAGCAAAATGCAAGAGGAGAGTGATACGAGGCAGCAGGAAGAATGGAGAATGGTGACAGTGAGGGAGAGCATTCTTCTGGGTTTTTTTGGTTGTTTTCAGAGGGACAATCCCGCAGGAAAAGAAGAGAGTGAGGAAGACGGCTACTGCGGACAACGGGAATGACCTCCGGTAAAATGGAGGGTTTTTTTGCTTGTTTTATGATAGAGTGTTAGGGTTTAGAAGATGGGTGGGGTTTTCAATGTGGGCTTGGGCTTGGGTTTGGGTTTTGGGCTGCTGGGTCTGATTGAAGAATGGGTTAAGATCAAGTTTTGGTCTGCCGAAAAATAAAAAGGAAAAGGCTCACAACAATAGAGCTTCATATAAAAATGACGGAAAGAAAACAAAAGCTATAACTTGACTCGAGGAAAATCATCAGAAACGTTAATGTTTTTTTTTAAATGCTTTGAAAAAGATTATAAAATGATGGTTTCGTCTTAGCACGCACGCTTATATGTTTTGAAAAATAAAGGTGACGACCTCTCTTATTATTTCAGAATTTGCTTTATGGGGTGAGAATTTTTGGTGTCTACAGAGTATGGAATGGAAAGTAATGTATTGTGTAGAGTACTCGGTATGTTCAAATTCATCAAACCAATAGTATGTAGTATTGTAACTGGCCTTGTTAGTTACGTGGGTGACTAACGGCATTGTACTCCCACCGTTGTGCATGTAATATCCGCTGCGAAGGTAAGTAATTGTATAGTAAGGGCGGGATTAGCGGTAGGGGTGTTACAGAAAGTGGTATCAGAGCGAAGTATCGCTCTGATGGATGAAATACCGAGTTTAGGAAATACCGAGTTAGGAATTAGAGACTTAGGGCTAAGGGATGAGGGTTAGCGTGTGAGGTACGCTAGATAGGAACTTCCGTATGAACCAGAAACCTACAACCAGCGTTGTAAAAAACGGGTCGGGACGGGCGATTAAACACCATACTGCCCTTATCTCTACAAAATCGTACTTAGACGGTCGTACCTATTCCGTATGGTGGAGATGGTGTTTCAGGATGCAGAACGGGCGTATATACGCCGATTTGTTCGACACGCCCGTATCAAACAACAAGACACTGTGACTGTTTAGGCACCGGTTTTGGATGATGTAATTCACCGATTCCATTCCACCGCCCGCGTGAAAATAAAAATAGTGAGCATCAGTGCTCAACACTCAGAAGACTAAGCGACAAACTCCTCATCAATTGCCATGATACACCACAGTACATTTATAAAGGAATTAAGAATTACTCTGCTGGTTGCTGCACGATTCTTCATTCTTATCAAAAGCCAAAGTGCCAAACTTCATTCTTCAGTCTTCACTATTTTTCATTTTCACGGTGCTTTCTAGTTTCTTCTTCACTTGTGTAACAGTGCAGGAGCCATGTGTGAAGAGCTCTGTTTTTTCCAGAAATAAATTGCAGATGCAATAGTCAAGAAAGAAGAGAAAAAGTACGTTGATTCTGGACTCTCTGGAGAAGTGGAGATAAGACTTTCTATTCATTCTATTTCCTTAAGTTTGAAGTGTTTGTTCTCTAGCTAAATATCATCTTCTACCTTTTTCTCTGCATCTTCATCTCTCCAGCTTTCACCTCTGATTCATGCTGGTGTATTGTGAATCTGAGACCGTGACGAAGGAAGAAGAAATAAGACAGTGCGGTGTTGCCTGAAGACTTTGCTCGTCTGCCGACTGCTGAGAGGTAATTTGCAGACTTGTTTTAATTTCAGACTTGTTTTCATTTCAACTAAATGGACCGTAGAAATCGGCATATATATGG
>JAIOTZ010001175.1:0-37895 GCA_023374045.1 Limonium bicolor | reverse complement strand
TTTTTTTTGATTAGCCGGTGTACCACGGGGTCTTACACTTTTTGGATATTAGTAGAATGGGAATTGTATAGATGAGTGGTAGTTCTAGACTCATTCTTTGGGAAATTAGAATTGGGATGTAATTGAATACACTTAAATACTCGGTGATCCATTGATGTAAGTGTTCGGTATGTGGATTTTGGTAATTAATATAGTAGCTCGGTACACTATTTCATCAGACCGTGACTGTAAGTAAGGTAGCCTAGCTAGCCGTATGGGCGTTAGCGGCGTTGTATCAACCGCCGTAGTAATGGTAGTATTTCCGCTGCGAACTGGTAGGATTAATAGGATGATTAGACGGTAAGCATAGGATTAACGGTAGGGGTGTTACAAAAAGTGGTATCAGAGCGTAGTAACGCTCTGATGTCCTTAGTTACCGAGCATAGGGATTACCGAGTTAGGATTTCAACCGTCTTAAGACGGATACTTAGGAACCTAACTAGGAACTACCGTTGTTAACACGGATACCCTTGACGTTCTTAGGAACGATACCTTGTTTAAATTCTAAGACCTTTGAGTCATATCTTGCGGAGCCTAATGTAACTGCTAAATGTTCAGATGTCAGGAAGAGGTCCAGGTCACCCTAGAGGAGGGGGCAATGACGGACCCGGCACGTAGACGATAGCTAAAATTGTTGCTGCCACGGTAGCACAGATGCTACCACAAGTAATCCAAGCTATGCAACAGAACCAGCAAAACCAGCAAACTCAAGCGGGGCCAATCCCTCCCCCTCCACCCAGAGAAGTGAACTGGGTAAAGGCCATCGCAGATCTCCGTCCTCCACGTTTTAGAGGCGAGAGCGATCCTGCCAAATTCGAAGCTTACATCTCCGAAATGGAGACTGCATTCGAGACCCTCGAAGCTCCTGCTGGAGTTCGAGTGAGAGTGGCGGCTTACTATCTAAAGGATGCTGCTATGGATTGGTGGAAACTAGTCAAACACGAGTATGTCGACGACCCACCTTTGATTGGGAGTCCCTTGCTGCTATCCTCCGTTCCAAATACTACACCCCGAGCATGTTAAAACAAAGAAAAGGCTAGAGCTGGACGCCTTGAAAATGACAGAGAAGATGTCTGTCGACGAGTATACTACCACTTTCACCTCCATCCTCCGTCTTCTACCTGACTTAGGATACACCGGCCAGGTGTTGGTCGATGGCTTTTATGGCGGTCTGAGCCATCGCCTTCTGTACGGTATGGGCTATACACGATTTACCTCCCTTCAGGTAAATATCGGTTAACCCTTGGTATCATTTCAATTCCTTGAATTCCTTGAATCTTTTCCTTATCTTCTCTTAAATAAGAATCCCGGATAATACCTGAAACTTCAGGAGTGTTATCACGCGGCTTCTCGCGTTGAGATCACTTGCCAACTAAGGGATGAAGAAACCGCGCTGAAGCGCAATGCTAATAGTAAGAACACAAGTGCCGAGGAGCAGAACCAGGGTAAGAGCTGGAAAAAGAAGAAGGGAAGTTTCTTTCAGCAATCCCAGAAGAAATTCCCAAGTGAGAGCAGTGCCCATGCTGAGCAGGGCAAACCAGTTGAGCTTCTTCAACTAGGTTCTTCTGCACTGGTGGCAGCTAAGCCACTGAAATCACACCCACCTAAGGGTAAACTCCTATTTCTAATTGTATTCATATAAGTATCATATCTAGTATATCCACGCACACATGTGCTAACCCTCTAAACCTTAGGTTCTGGCTCCGGGTTCACCAAAACCTTCTCCGACTGCCGCACCTATGTGTGCAGAAAGTGCAACCAGGACCATCCCGGCAAGGACTGTTATGGGAGAGAGATCAAGTGCTACAACTGTCAGAAACCAGGACACACGGCCAACAGATGCCCAGAAAATGCTAAGTCAAAAGGGAACTTCCAAAGCTATAAGCAGAGGGAAGGCAAGGAGGTTGCATCTGGCGATGCACCGGCCCAGCAGGCACCACAGGGACCGGGATCCCGGGGTCCTCAGAGGGGTGCACCTCAGAGGCAACCTGTCCTTCATGTCATAGACCGCGTTGGGTCCGGTTCTAAGTCCGGCCCAGGTAATTATCTGATCCTTGAATCCTTGAGAAGCATGCCTAAGTATTGGAGTATTTGTTTGAATGAATGCATAAGTAAATGAATTGGAGTACGTAATGAGCATGAAAAGAAGTAGTTGAAATTAGTACTCTCCATAGATGAAATTTATAACCATAGGAAGCTTTAGTATCTGTTATCCGATACCGGTAAACCTGAATCAAGAAGAGACCGACATCACCAACCACTACTACACCAATGAACAGTGTCAGGTCATCCGACCAGGTATGATTTTATTAAGGGGTTACCTGACACCCGAAGCGCAAATCTCAATCATCCGACGATGCAACGAACTAGAAACGGGTCAAGGTGGATTTTATACACCCGAATTCCCCGGTGGAGCGAAGATGAAACTGAAGATGATGTGCTTGGGAAAGGATTGTAATCCTTATACCAAGACATACCAGGAGACACGAACACAAGATGGAGCAACGCCACCTACAATACCTCCAGAGTTTCAGACACTCGTCACACAAGCAGTAGAACTTGCACAACAATGTAAACATGAACCGATCCCCGCACTGGAAGCGGACCTCTGTATCGTCAACTTCTATGAGAAAGAAGGACGAATTGGGTTACACCAAGACAAGGACGAGACAGCGGAATCTCTTGAACAAGGAGTGCCCGTAGTGTCTTGGTCCATTGGTGATGACGCCGTATTCCTATACAGCGAGCAGAAGCGTGTGGACCTCGCACAAAAACTGGTATTGAGATCAGGAGATGTCCTAATCATGGGTGGAAACTCTAGGATGCTGTATCACGGGATCAACAAGATCAAGTTGAATACGGCACCACCAGCAATAATCAATACCACACACATGAAACCAGGACGCCTGAACCTTACCTTTAGGAAGTATTAAATTCATAGTATCATGTAATGCATTAGTAACATGTATTAGAGACACGGCATGTATGATGGTTGGTTTATCAATAAGAGCAGTGTTAATTTAATTCCACTTGTGTCCACCATCAATACTTATCCAATTGTGAATTCAATAGGTTGTGGACTCGGTACCGAAGGTATTCTGAGTATCCTCACCAAAGCACAAGCCGGCAAGAGCGGCACCATCTTAACGGGAACATTCCCAGTAAATGGCATTGCTGCCAATGTGTTATTCGACTCCGGCGCCTCTCACACCTTCGTATCACCATCTTTTGTGAAGAGGTTGAAGCTAGATGCGGATGAGCTACCGAATTTTGTGGTTACTCTCCCATCAAAGGAGCGAGTAAAGTGCACTAAATACTATCAATCAGCCACCATCGAAATCAAAAACGAAGCGTTTCCCATTTCCTTCATTGAATTCAATGGATTGGGATTCGACTTGATCATCGGAATGAATTGGTTGGAGCGGCACAAGGGTAGAATCCTCTGCGCCGAGCATCGATTGCTGCTCAAGAGTCCTTCTGGGGTTACCGTATCTTACCGCCAGAGACCGAGAGAGCCTTCGACCACACTTATATCTGCTATGGCTATGTACCGGGAGATCAGAAAGGGCCAAGAAGTATATTTGTGTTACGTACAAGACCTGGATCGAGATTCAGAGTTCAATGATGATGTACCGGTTGTATCAGAATTTCCCGATGTATTCCCTAAGGAGCTACCTGGCATGCCACCTCAGAGAGCGGTAGAATTTGAAATTGACCTTTTGCCAGGTACCGGTCCCATTGCTAGGGCACCGTACCGCATGACACCTGCTGAAATAACGGAATTGAAAGAACAACTACGTGATCTACTCGACAAAGGGTTTATACGCCTGAGCGTATCACCCTGGGGAGCACCGGTTCTCTTCATGAAGAAGAAGGACGGTAGCCTCCGACTTTGTATTGACTACCGCGAGCTGAATGCGGTTACAGTCAAGAATAAATACCCATTGCCACGCATCGACGACTTATTCGACCAGCTGAAAGGAGCCTCAGTCTTCTCCAAGATCGACCTCCGTTCTGGGTATCATTAGATTGCTATCAAAGAGCAAGACATAGAGAAAACGACATTCCGTACCAGATATGGCCACTATGAATTCACAGTGATGCCATTCGGTTTGTCAAACGCACCAGCAAAATTCATGGACCTCATGAATCGCCTATTCAGTGAGCAGTTGGACACTTCAGTTGTTGTCTTCATCGACGACATACTTGTATATTTAAAATCAGCAGAGGAACATGAAATTCATTTAAGGAAAGTGCTTGAGACACTGCGCGAGAACCAGCTGTATGCGAAGTTCTCCAAATCCGAGTTCTGGCTAGATCAGGTATCATTCCTTGGTCATGTCATCTCGAGTGCAGGCATCTCAGTTGACCCTTCTAAGATAGAAGCTGTACGATCATGGCTTAGACCTAAGACTGTTACCGACATTCGGAGCTTTCTTGGTCTAGCCGGTTACTACCGGAGATTCGTAAAGGACTTCTCGAAAGTCGCTAAGCCCATGACTACATTGATGAAGAAAGATGCACCGTTTGTATGGACAGACGAGTGCGAGTTATCATTCCAGAAACTAAAAGACTCATTGACCTCAGCGCCCATCCTTACTCTTCCAGAGGGCACAGAGGGATTTGAGGTATATTGCGATGCATCAGGCAAAGGAATGGGATGCGTACTCATGCAGCATGGCAAGGTTGTAGCTTATGCCTCCCGCCAGCTGAAAAAGCATGAGGAGAATTACCCGACACACGACTTAGAGTTAGGAGCCATTGTCTTCGCCTTGAAGATATGGCAACACTATCTCTATGGGGTAAGCATCACCATCTACTCCGACCATAAGAGCTTACAGTATGTATTCACACAGAAAGAACTGAATTTGAGACAGAGAAGATGGATGGAATTTCTTTCAGACTATGACATCAACTTGCAGTATAAGGAAGGGAAGGCAAACATCGTAGCCGACGCCCTGAGCCGTCGAGCACACTCGCTCCATTCGCTACTCGCTTCTTCTAGCTTGGTTGACGAGGTGCGAGACGCTCAGTTGAGCGACCCTTACCTAACCGAAATCAGACAAAAGATTGAGAATGGTACATTTGAGAAGAAAAAGTATGAGTTCAATCTACATGAAGATGGTTTGATTCGGTTGAACGGCAGGCTATGCGTCCCCCGAAGCAATGCTGAGCTCAGGGATCGCATCCTGCGAGAGTCACACAGTTCCACATTGTCAGTCCATCCAGGAGCCTCCAAGATGTACAAAGACATGAAAAGGTACTTCTGGTGGTCTGGAATGAAATCGGACGTGACAGAATTTGTATTGAGATGCTTAACATGCCAAAAAGTGAAATTCGAACATCGTAGACCGGGCGGAATGGTACAATCGACGCCAGTTCCGGAGTGGAAATTTCATGATATCTCCATGGATTTTGTTGTAGGACTCCCACCTGCCAGGGGAGGAGTCAACATGATCTGGGTTGTAGTCGATCGCCTTACCAAGGTGGCCAGATTCATACCGATGAAGGACACCTGGAAGGTAGTGAAGCTATATGAGCTATTCGACAAGGAGATTATCAGACATCACGAAGTCCCGAAAACAATAGTATCTGACCGCGACACTAGATTTCTTTCGAGATACTGGAGAGCTACACGGGAAGCGCTGGGTATAGGATTGAAGTTGAGTACCGCCTTCCATCCTCAGACCGACGGTCAGACAGAAAGGACCATCCAGACACTGGAGGACATGCTTCGGGCATGTGCCTTAGACTTTCAGGGGAGTTGGTTAGACAAGCTTCATCTTATCGAATTTTCATACAATAATAGTTATCATGCCTCGATTAAGATGTCGCCTTTCCTAGCTCTATACGGTAGACCCTGCCGTACACCCTTGTGTTGGGATGAGTCAAGCGAAGCGGTCATCATAGGACCAGAGTACCTTGAGCAAGTGCAAGCTGAAGTTCAGCAGATTCGAGCTAATATGAAGGCAGCCCAAGATAGACAGAAATCCTATGCGGATGTGAGACGACGCGACCTTGAGTTCGCCGTGGGCGACTGAAGATGTAACAGAAGTTACTCTCCCAACACAATTTCCACACCGTGATGTATAGTGGTTCGGCCAATAATCCGGCCTACGTCCACTTCTAGACAGAGTTACTATTCATCTTTGGTTTACAACTCTAGAGAGCTTTTTGGGGATGAGCCCTCTTTTCTAACCTGAGTCCCTTACAAATGAGCC
Source organism: Limonium bicolor (assembly GCA_023374045.1). Taxonomy (NCBI): domain Eukaryota; kingdom Viridiplantae; phylum Streptophyta; class Magnoliopsida; order Caryophyllales; family Plumbaginaceae; genus Limonium; species Limonium bicolor. The sequence continues at coordinate 31,635 of JAIOTZ010001175.1, read as the reverse complement.
CCTCTACTCCTATTTATAGACTTTCTATCACTAAGTTTACCTTTAAGCCCCTATACATGTGATAGTGCTACATAAATATAGCTACCAGTCCTTTTACGGGTCTCTGGACTGAAATACTGCTTCCGCCTTGGACTAACTCTTCCGGACCGTCACTTTAACAATAATCCCTCCGGTAGTTACTCTATCGGTAGCGATCCTTTAGATAGCAGCTCTTCCGGTAGCGGGTCCTCCGGTAGTTGGGCTTCCATCGATAGGCCATCCGACAATTGGTCTCCGATAGTAGTCCTTCCGCTAGCAGGCCTTCGGTAGACGTTTTGACCTTCCGCATGGTATATTTCATACCATTACATCAGTCCCACAAGTTCTACTTTTTAGCACTAAAAAGTGGAACTTATAAAAGGAAGATAAAATTTACACTTTGTACTCTTTTCTTTTCTACTATATATCTCCTAGTCCCACAAGTTCTTTTTCTTTTGCCTAAAAAGGAAATGAACTTAAAAACTTTAGGCTACATGAGAGCTTGTCTATCGGTCACCAAGAAGTCCCACAGGTTCCGGGGTGATGGAGTCCCACTTGTTCTCCTGAGAAAAGGTCTCCGTCCCTTGACCGTGCCATAATAAGAAATCCAAAGATCTGGAATTCCGAAGGGCCATAATAATCCCAGAAGGCCATAATAATTCCCGAAGACCATAATAATTCCAGAAGACCATAATAATCTCAAGAAGTCCGAGATAATAATAATAAATGGGATATTACTTCATAATCAGATTGCTGCTTGAATCACTTCATTCCTTGGGCCTGCATATCTAAATTTAACAGATTAAAAGATATTTGTCTTTTGGGCTGCCCGGAGCGACCGGACTTCCCAAAAGTTTTTTGTTAGTTAGAGCATATTAATCACGGGGATAGAAAACCCAAATACACAGCCTCTAGGTTTTTTAGAGCAGCCTTTCTAAGTACATGGATAGCACAAGTCTGAAGTGAACAAAAGGAATTACTATAAATTCTATTACTTCCCAAAAGTTGGAGATTCTTATAATGAAGAATTTCATACTGCTTTTTTTGTTGTTTGCCAAGATTTCTTTTGGTAACCCCTTAGTTACACTTTTATGCTTTCACACTCTACCACTGTACACATGGTGAGATCGTCGATTTAACACTCTACCGACTTTGAGCCGGTGAGATCGTCGGATTAACACTCTACTGGCAGGACGCTGACAGTGAGATCGTCGGATGAATTACACTACCATCGTTGATGGTAGATCGTCGGATACAAAACACTCTACCATGGCCAATGGTGAGATCGTCGGTTACATTCTTTTTCTCTTTTTTTTTTTCCTCTCTTCTTTTTTTTCCTTTCAAGACTCGCTGGTCTTCGTTTTAAGTAAATCAGAAATTGTTTTAAAATATTTCTTCTTTTTTTTTTGAAAACTAGAGGGTGATCAATCCTCTAGAGAAAGTTTTGTAAACTAGCAAAACAACATTTATAATGAAATATCAAAAATTTGGTACCTCTTTAAGTTGCTACCGGTAGAAACTGCAATTGGCTTTCGGATGTCCTTTTATCTGGACTGCTTCCCCGATAAAAATGACAAGTTGCTTCCGGAGGGGATTCAAAATATCTACCGGAGAGGAATTCCAAATTCTACCGGAGAGGAATCCCAAGCTTCTATCGGAGAGGAATCCCAAGCTTCTATCGGAGAGGAATTCAAAATCTCTGTCGGAAGCCCACAACCCAAACTTCTACCGGGGACGCCTGGATCTGTGCGTTCCGCAAGGTTGGATAAGCTTTCTCCGCCTTTGATCTTCTTAAAAAAAATTCTCTGGGTGGGGCCAACCGCCTTGCCACCGAGGAGGAAAAATTGCTACACAGTCTGAAGTCAAGAACGATTCCCACCTCCGAAAGCAAGGTCCATCTCCGAAAGCAGTCAAGGCGCAAACAATTCAGAAGACCGGAGAGCTGATTAGGAAATCGCATCCAACCGGAAGTCCCTTTCTCGTCTCACCATCCACCGATACCTCCGTTGATTCTTTCATATTTCTAGTTCCATCCTTTTTTATTCTTTTACTGGTAGAAATCAGCACCGAAAATTCACCGTTTACTACCGATGGCGTTCTTCCGTACCACCGCGCGGTGATAATTCTCAGCACTCCGATACGTACTACCGGTCGAGACGGAAAGGGACATCGCTACCGGTAGTGATTTTAGTTTGGCATCGGTGGAGGCTGCAAGTTGGTATCGGTAGAGGTGAGAAGTCGCCATTAGTGGAGGCCCCAATTCATCACCGGTAATCAAACTCTTAGTCCGGAGGTCACAGTTTTATGTTTCCTTCCATTCAACATTTCTGTTTCCCTCCGCGCGACACCGACCCTCGCGAGCATTCTTGGTCGTCACTGCCGGTTTGAAGTTTCCACCGGGCTGATGTTCTACCAGGACTCTTTTTTTTTCTCTCTTGCTGGCCTTCCTGCAGCCTGCATATGTTTGTTCCAAAGGACATGCTTTACCGCAAACTAATATGTCCACCACTGTCTGAGTTGGTCTATCGGTGCTGTTCGCACCTTGCGGGTTTGACTTTGGAGGTCTCGAGCCACAGTTCTTGCTCCGGTAGAGAAGTCTGAATCACCTCCGTTGGCAGGCTTCCGAATCTCGCATACTTTGGTCGTGCAGTTCCTCAAGTTATAAGACAACATTTGATCATGGTCAAAAGCCAGAAAAAGTTTTAAATCAATGCTGTGAACTGTCTATGACTGACGGCAATTTTTATAGCAAACTATAGGCAGGAAAGCGGGCTTAGAAGCTGTTCGTAGTTTGCAGTTCAGCAACAGTAAAAAATCGATAAGTAACAATGTGTGGTATTTTAAACAGTAGCAATAGACATTACTGATGCTTAGTTAAAGTGCTAGTTATACGTGACATTTTGAGTTCATCACCAACACATGAGCAAGGTTGGGACGCCAAGCTAGGACAGAGACAATTAAGAGCAGTTGAAAGTGAAGAATATTGAAGCAGTAGTCACAAAGGCATTTAAACAGAAGCATGAAGCTTCCAATATTTTAGCAGCAGGGGCAATAAGCAATTAAGAGGAAAATGTTTTAACATAAGTTCAGCAGACACAATATTTGAGCACCAGTTGTACGGAGCAATAGGACAGATTTCGAAGTTTCAAAACTCATTAGGTGGCAGTATAACCCAAAATGTGACATGTTTAGTGCAGTAACGCGTGAATGTAGTGAATTAAGAACAGCAACAGCTTTTGCAACAAAGTACAAGCAGGAATGCAAGTTTTAGAACTGGTTTCTAATCGTAGTACATCTTAGAAATTCTAGACAATTCAAGCAAGACAAAGCCTATGATCATCCTAGCGCATCACTTAAATTCTCAGATTTCAGCCATTAAGGCCTCAGTAACAGCTTTTAAGATAAGCATGAACGATTTTATCCAGAGGTACGTTGAACTTTGCAGAAACAGGTTGACCGACCTGAACAAATTTAAGCAAAGACATGAATAAAGAAGAGAGCCAAAACACAATGACAGTTTCCACAACAGTGTATTGTACGGGGTGGCTTTAAATCTGTGCAGGTTTCTAGTAAGCAAGAAACGCAGTAAAATGGCGAACTTATCAGTAGCGAAATAAATGCCAACTTCTAGTCCAAACCGGAACAGCTTACCTATTTGGATAGTACTCATTACCTATTTGAAGTTCACATTACGGGACAGTTAATCAGGTAAGTTGAAGTAGGTCGCAACAGATTAAGTAGCATAGCCAGATTTGGAAAATATATCAGCCAATTCAATTGAGCTGGCAACTTTTATTTTTTTCACACCTCAACCAGTAACACAAGATACTAGACTCTTTAACAGCTTTTAAAACTTAGACTGTATACGCAGACTTTCATCGGGGTTCACCAAAGCTCACTACCAAGGGTGTTTAAACAGAGAATGTATTTCGATGTACTATCAGAAGGAAGAACGAGCTGTAATTCATGGTTTGAATCATCATCGTGGTTGCTGAATACTCCTTAAGTATAATTTAGAGTTGTTACCTCGTTTTTTGAGAAGAAAAGGAAATGCGTATACCGTCCAGGGTTGCGTTGAACTTGGGTATTCTTACTCTTTCTTTCTTTGAGTTTCAATCAACGTTCGACTTGACTTAACCCCAAGCTGGGAAGACGTCGCTTGGCTTTTGGACTGAGGACAAATCCTCTTCAAAGTCTGGACAGGCGACCTCCGGACGAAGCCTCCCTACTTATCAAATTGCCTTTGTACTGCGAGCCTTTCTCAGAGGCGAGGATTTCTGTTCTGTTGATCATCATTGGCCTGACACCCGCTTTATCTTGATAAACTTTGGAATTTAATCGTCTGTTAAGAATCGCTTTCAAGTTTTCCTTATATCCAGCTTTCATTTATCGCGTAAACTTGGCCTAAACCAAACTTTCATGTTTCCGATTTCGCTTTCTCCTCTTTTGGATGAGTTTCTCCTCTTTTGAGTGGTGAAATCGCCTTCTGATAACCGATCCTCGCTCTCGAAACTTGTTTCTTCGTAAGTGACTTTTGTGTGAATTCTTGACCCCATTATAGCTTGTGTTTGATGCTACAACTTCTGAACGGGTTGATACTTGACAGTTCCAGAGGAGACAAAATTGTCAAATGTAGCTTGCTCGATTTTGTCTTTTCGTTGTAGTATTATCTTGTCGGATATGCAACCTCCATTTTCTGAACTTCTGTTCGCAAATTGGATACCCAAACTCCTACCGGAGAGGATGTCAGAATTTCTTCCGGAGAGGAATTCAAATTCTAATGAAGAGGAATTCCAAATCTCTTTCGGAGAGGAATTCAACATCCAGCTGGATCAAAAGTGATCGCAACAGGAGTAACCAGTAGTTCTACAACTGAAGAATTTCTACCGGTGATATATGATTGAGAAGCAGCCTGCGCCCGGAGGAGTTTAATCAGCGGAGTTTGGTGCGGCTCCTCTTCTTTTTGCGAGTCGATAATCTTCGCATTTAGCCCTGGGACAGGGTATGAACCATCGAAACGCTACTGCACAGGAGGAGACTTGTTGTAGATCCTCTTTTCTCATAGTGCTGTAGGCTAGACTTGAGTTTTCTTTCTTCGGATGAGAGCTGCTAACTGATGGAGTGAATTTTCGAGGTTTCCTCTTTCGATCTTCCTTTAGGAGCAACTCATCTTGCTCATGATAGAATCATGAATTTCGGTAGTTCGACTCGTACTTCAAGATCCTTGCTCGCTATTTCCTTCAAAGATGTAAGTGGATCGGATCTTTCACTTCATTCAGAATTCCGTGGATGAACAGACAATGAATCGATCTTTGAGGTCGATTCTTTCGTAGGTGGATCTCTCAATTTCTTTGATCTTCCTTTCCTCAACCTTCTTGCCAGTTCGATAGTTGCATTACTCCTTCGAACAAACTCGATCTATCGAACAGTTACCTCGATCCATCCAACAGTTGTCTCGAACCGTGGTGAAGAATCTGTCCCTCGCTACACCTTTGAATTGTGGATAAATCGTGGTTGATGTTCGTTTCCCACAGACGGCGCCAATGAAGATGTAACAGAAGTTACTCTCCCAACACAATTTCCACACCGTGATGTATAGTGGTTCGGCCAATAATCCGGCCTACGTCCACTTCTAGACAGAGTTACTATTCATCCTTTGGATTACAACTCTAGAGAGCTTTTTGGGGATGAGCCCTCTCTTTTCTAACCTGAGTCCCTTACAAATGAGCCCCTCCACTCCTATTTATAGACTTTCTATCACTAAGTTTACCTTTAAGCCCCTATACATGTGATAGTGCTACATAAATATAGCTACCAGTCCTTTTACGGGTCTCCGGACTGAAATACTGCTTCCGCCTTGGACTAACTCTTCCGGACCGTCACTTTAACAATAATCCCTCCGGTAGTTACTCTATCGGTAGCGATCCTTTAGATAGCAGCTCTTCCGGTAGCGGGTCCTCCGGTAGTTGGGCTTCCATCGATAGGCCATCCGACAATTGGTCTCCGATAGTAGTCCTTCCGCTAGCAGGCCTTCGGTAGACGTTTTGACCTTCCGCATGGTATATTTCATACCATTACATCGACCAAGTGTTCTTGCGCGTTTCACCTATGAAGGGTGTCTTCATATTTGGTCAGAAGGGCAAGCTTAGCCCAAAGTTTGTAGGGTCGTACACTATCACCGAAAGAGTTGGATCCGTAGCCTACAGGTTAGCATTACCTGAGGACTTGGGGCGTGTCCATGATGTATTTCATGTGTCACAACTCAAGAAGTATATTGCTGATCCTTCTCATGTCTTAGAGCCCGAGAGATTATCCATCGAGCCAACCATGAGATATGTTGAAACCCTAGTAAGAATCCTTGATAGGAAGACCAGAGACACTCGCCATAAGTCTATACGAATGGTGAAGGTCCGATGGTCAAACCATGATGTCGAAGAAGCGATATGGGAGTTGGAAGTTGCCATGAAGGCTAAGTACCCACAGTTGTTCGTAGACTAGAGAGTCTAGCATTTAGCAATACGGGTACGGGTCGTACCCCTTTTAAGGGGGGTAGAGCCCTTTTGCTTTTGCATTGCTTCGGGGTAAGCATTGCATAGTGTGTAGGTATTGTAATAGGTTTTGTATGGCACATGTAGTGCGGAACGTATGTGTAATGTGTGTGTATGGATGTGTATGTACGATGTGTGATGTTGGTGTAATGTGTATGGCGAATTGCTATGTTGTATTGTGGAATGGTATGAATTGAAAGTGGTGAATTGTGTATGATGCTTGAACTGCGTATGTTTGTGATGTGGAATGAAGTAAACACCTCATAGGTGTAGTAAGACACATTATGGTAATTGGTTGCCTAATGTGTAGAACTACATAAACTATTAAACCTTGAGCAACTTTGAGGGCAAAGTTTCTTAAGGGGGGTAGATTGAAATACCCCGTAATTAAAAATAGTGATTAATTAGGCTAATAAGTAATTTAGAAGCTTAATTATGTATAAATAATCATAAGGGAACAAATCCCGAAGAAAACGGACCCTTAAAACGGTTTAAAAACATTACCGAACCTTAAAGCACGTTTTTTGAGGTAACCGGAAAAACGTGTCTTTAAGCGGGTCAAATAGACTCGTAACAATTTTGGTCAACTGAATAATCATTAATAAATATTAGTGAAGCTTTAGAACCAATAAAATCAAGAAAACGAGAAATTAGTAAAAACTATCAAAAACGGGAAGTTGTGGGGTAGAAACATAAATAACACAAACTTATGTGTCCAATATTGTAAATAACAAATTTTATAAACCCACTTGGGCTGTAGTGGTCCGATTTCCATCCCCACACACACACACTCTTAACTCCCTTTTATTTGTAAAAGACAAAAAGAGTTAAAAAGCAAAAAGAAACCTATTACTACCTCACATTCTCTCTCTCCTATCTCTATTTCCCTCTCTCACGTAAAGCCCCCACCCTCACTCTCTAATTTTTCTTTCCTCCTCCAAACTGATGGCTATGGAGTTTTGAAGCAAACCACAAAAACTTCCTCTTCTCTCTTCTTGTTACTCCATCAAACCTCTTCCAAAAATTATAAAAACTACACCATTGGAATCCTCTCACCCAGTAGAGCATTCCTATCTTTTCAAAATTCGAAAAGGAGCACTTTCATCTCCATGGGTGTGGAGCTTTTGGAGCTTCAAGACCACCATTAGAACCACCTTCTTCTCCTTGTTCCTTTGAGGTAAAAATATCCTCAAAACTCCATTGTTTTTCTAGACTTAATGGAAAAACGAAAATCTAGCTAAAACCTTGTTTGGTTCCTCTTGTACCCAGCCGATTTTGGCACTCTTGGAAGGTGGGAAACATTATTCTTGAGCTATTCCAAACAGCACTTGTACCCTTGCAAGGTAAGGAGAATTCTAAACCCTAGAACTTACATTAAGAGCTTAAATAATGTTAGGGTTAGTTAGTGTATTAAAATGGTGTATATGAATGGGTTGTAGTTTAGATTGTGGAGTGCTGTAACCGGTGAGAAGAGGAGAAAAGGAAAGAAGAAGGAAGAAGAAAGGAGAAGCTAGTAAAGCAACAAGGTAAATCACATTCTCTTGTGTAGTTTAGTAATGTATAATGTAACAGATTTATAGAAGTGAAAATTAGTGTTGTAAAAAGGTAGTGTATTGGTAGTGTAATGTGCAGGAGGAAACAAATGTGTTAAACCTTAAAAGACATTCTAAAACTGTCACAAATGGAATGGGAATTAATGTTGGAAGTGCAGGAATTTTATAGTGTTTAATGTGTAGTATTGTGTTAGAATGTTAGTGTATATTGATATTGTGTATAAACAGGTGATATGATCATAAACGTGAGTAAAACAATGTGGTGAGAGTATAAAATTTTAGGGGAGGTTATGGAAAAATTTACCTAGGAATAGAACACTCAAGAGTTTAGAAACTAGGTGAATGGCATAGGCTGTAACAGATTTTAATAGAGAAAGATAGAAGGTATACTAGGAGAGATAGTTAATGTAGTTGTAAAGTATTAGGGGTGTTAGAAATGACATTAGAAGAGGGAGTTGTAGAAGGGGAGTGTTAGTATCAAAATCAATAGCAAAATGCATTAAGGGTGGAAATGAGGTGAGTGTTGAATAGAAACTTAGAGAATTGTGTGTATGAATTAGTATAGAATTGTGTAATGAATTGTTAGGATGTAGGTAGGAAGATTGGGGAAGCAATGGGTGAATCTATGAAATACCACAAACCTAATTATGCTAAGTAAACATCAAATTATGATGTAGTAAGGCTAGAATATGCCTTAGAAAGATTGGTAGACAATTTAAACCAAGGAAAACACGAGAAAGTGCCTTAAGGGCAATTTGGGCAAAAACGTGCTCTAAGCTTGGAGTTACTTTGATTAGCACCCAAACACCCTTATAAGACTTTAGTAATATGCTAATGGACATTTTAAATCAATTATCAAATAAAACCAAGCTCAAAAACAAGCTTAAACACAAAATGTGCTTTAAGACTCCTTAAAGCACCTTTTTGAGAAATTGTCTTAGAATTGAGTTTTGAGTGGCTAAATGTCCATCACTACTCTTTAATCAACATGTGTACTAATTAGTATCACATTAGGAAGCCTAAATCAATGGGAAATCAAAAGTTTCAGAAATATGTGCACTAATTTATGAATAGTGCCAAATAGTGACTAGTTTCAGTTTTAATCAATATAAGCTAATTAGTTGGTCAACAAAGACCATGACTAGCCTTATTTAAGATGGGGGCCGGTTTTATAAGGATGAGTCACCAAGACTTCATCAAATAAGAAAGGAAAATAAGTAGAGATAAGTAAAAGGAGTACTATTTACTTTATTAAAGCAAATATCTTATATTAGCCCACTTTTCTTCTTCTCTCTCTTCATTTCCCTTCTTCCCACGGTTTCTTATTCCCTTCTCTTGCTCCAAAACCAAGAGAGCTTCATCCATGGGTGCTCCACCTTCAAATGCTCACCAAGTGTTCATCTTTGCTCCAAATCAAAAACTAAGTATAGATTTCTCTTAGTTAGGCCAAGACCTATCTTTCTATCTTTTCAAATCTTTCAAAGGTCAAGTTTGGTGCCATGAGAAAACTCCATTGATGGGGGAAAATCTAGTTTGAAGAGCTCATTATCTTCTCCATTCTCTTAAGGTAAAGAAAATGTAAGAAAAACCAAGTTTCCATCACTTCCTTACATGGCTGAAAATTTACGACTCATGGGGCTTTGTTTTATGCATTATTCTAGCTTGTTTTATTCACCAAGGACTAGTGGAGGTCCTCTTTCATTCAATGCCCAAGTCTACTTTGAGACTTCAAAGGTAATCATCCACTTTTGTGCCTTAGAACACATTTCTAACCTAGGTTTTCATTCCTTGAGGTTAGTGTATTGTTTAGTACTCATGTGAGTCATTGAATATTGGTTAGAACATTGGCAAAGGAAGTTTAAGTGGTGGCCGATATTCATGCAAGAAGAAGGTCTAAGGAGGAAGATAAAATAAGCTTGAGAAAACAAGGTAAATTACTTACCTAATGGTGGTTTAAGTTTTAAGGAATGAGTTTAGATGAGTACCGATGTAGCCTAGGGCTTACATTAGGTAATGGGTTATGAACTTGTGACTAAGGAGCCAATGAGAATGAGTTAGTAATATAAGTTTAAGGTGGATTTTAAGAGCATTATAATTACTATGAGATTGATGGGTGTATTTGCAGGTTGAAAGCTTTTATATGTGGGAAATTCAGTGTTTAAGTTTAAGTCATTTAAGGGCCTAAGAGCCATGTCATTTAAGAGCCTTGGTGCTATGCAATTTAAGACTATTGCAATATAATGAGTTGTTGTGAATGAGTTGGTTTGATGATGAGATGTGATGAGAAAGAACTTGATGTGTGTGAGATGGTTGAATGAGGAAAACAATGTGCGTGGGCATGATAAGATACTAGAGAACCTATGGCGATATTTGAGTAGAAAATAAGTGTTTAGGTGATGGTGGTGAACTAATATGACCTAGGATTTACTAGGAGTCATAAAAAGGAATTTGAGTGGAAATGAGTTAGCTAAGGAGCTCTTGAGGTTTAGAATGACCTAGAATGGTCTATGAGGAAATTAGAGTTTAGGTGGGTGCATTGAACACACCAAAGTCATGGTATGAGGAATGGTAAGACTTGTGCAAATCTGGAGGAAATGATGTATAATGCTTTGAGATGATTTAGGTATGAACTAAGAGAAACAATGAGAGTTCGGGAAGTTTGTGTAAGAGGTGGTGATGTTAGTGGTGGACTAGTAAGGTTTGGTTGAATGGTAATGTGTGGACTTGGGTGATGGAAGTGAAAATGGTATGAGAATGTTGTAAGTCGTCAAGGGAATTACTAGAAACGTATAAGAGGTTATGATCATGATAATGGTGAGTAAGTTGCATAAAAGAAGTGAAATGCCTAAGGAGGGCGTTGCATGGTTAAGATAATGAGAACCGTGTCAAGTATTAAGGTAATGGAAGAAATGTATAAGCAGCTTAAAGTTTAAGATGAATAGCAGTGAAAAGAAGAGAAATTGTGCTGGACATGCAAGATGACCTTGAAAGGTTAACAAGCAAAGATGGAGTGCAATGATGTTAAGGAGGAGTTATATGGGTAGAAAAGAACCTTTGGTTATTGAAGTTTTAGACAAAATGTACATGTTAGAAATAAAGGAATTAATTGACAAGTGTTGGGAATTTCTTGCAAGAATTGAGCTAAAGGTTGGAATGATCTTTGGAGGTGATTTTCATGAGTTTGGAGGAGATTAAAGTGGGTTTAAGGGTCTAAATGATGTTAGAACACATTAGAAGGCTTAAGGAGAAGTTTGGTGAAGATTTAAACAAATTTTGGACATGTTCTGGTGGCGTCCGACCCAGGGTCCGACCCAAGTTTGGGTCGGACGGACCTCTGTTAAGGCCCATAAGAGTTTCTGTAATGGTCCGACCCAGTTGGTGGGTCGGACGTGGTCGGACGGAGGGGTTTTAAAAGACGAAAGAGTCTCTGGAATGGTCCGACCCAGTCGGTGGGTCGGACGGTGGGTCGACGACCCTTATGATTTAAAAAAGAAAAAAAGAAAAAAAAATCCTAAGAGAGTTTAGTGGTATAATGGTACCCCCATTAAGGGGGCAATAATGATTAGTGGTATAAAGACCTAAGGGATTAAGTTAAGAATAAACTTAAAAGTTTAAGATTAAGTTTGTAAGATTAAGTTGTAAGACTTAAGAGGTGTTAGGTTGGAATCATTAAGGGTTAAGTTAAGTTAAGTAAGATAAGTAAGTTGAATTGATTAAGTGATTAACAACCTAAAACTGAATGAATGTTTTAGGACTTGGAAATTGGACTCTGAGAGATTAACAACTGAACGGCCACGTGAACGGTACAGTTCTTCTTGTGACCTGCTTGCTAACGAGGTGTCCCTCGGCTTGTGTGCTATTTGTTTGTGTGCTCACTAACAAGATAAAGCATGCAACCGGGATATTATGTTTTATTGTATTGTTGTGATGTTTGAAAACTAACACAACATACCGTGAGAACTTACTAACTAACGTTTAGTAAGGAAATGAGTGAGACTAAGGAACGCTCCCTAATATGGGTTGATATAACCGAAAGAGGTTAACCAACAAACTGGTCTTGAGACTACTACTAACTGGAACTTGAGTGAGAAACCCGGAACCGATCTCCGGTCATGCATGCTAAGGAAAAGGGGGACGGTATCTGAATCAGATCCGCCCTCCACTTAAGGACTTGTCTTCGGACTTGTAGCCTAGGGCCGGTTGCCGGCTCAGCTACACTGGACTCCCGTCCAGAGTAGGTGGCATTAAGATGGTCCGGTGGGATCACCTAAATCCCAGGTTTGAATTAAGCTACAATCATTCCCTTCCAGGAACGGTTTGTATACTGAGATTAAGATTAAGGTAAGGTTAAGATGAGTTGCAACCATTCCTCTTTAAAGGATGGTTTGTATTATTAAGATTAAGATAAGCTACATCCACTCCTTATTAAAGGATGGTTGTTTCTAAGATTAAGGTAAGCTACATCCACTCCTTATTAAAGGATGGTTGTTTCTAAGATTAAGATAAGACTAAGATTGAGTTGAGATAAGATGGACTAAGATTAAGAGGGAACATTACTTAAGGAGTTTAAATAATTAACTCTCTAATTAAGGGAACGCATTTAACTCATTCATTGCGTGTGAAATTTGATTGTTCATATCTGAGTTGTTGTTTACTGCACCTTCCATTATGTTGTGCATCTAATCAACCTCCATGCTATCGACAATTAGTCGTCGTAGCTACGTTAGCTTGGGGGCCATGAGAGGATCGTACCAGCATTCGTGCTGACCCCCTTTGGGGGCTGTTTTACTACACACGTGAACATCAGAGGCGGCCGTCGCGAGAGTAAGAAGGGGTACAAGTGTTACGGGTTAAGTGTGGCCTACGAGTTGTGCATGTACACTCGTATGGCAATTGAGTTAGTAAGATGTATAGGATGTGAGGGGATTGTAAGAAGGATATGTATTTGGCTAAGGCTGTTATGTACTAATGTTCGGTATATTCTGTAGTCAGACCGTGGCAAGGTCTTGGAGTGTAAGGAATTCCGCTGTGACATGATATATGTATGATGTTAAGTTGCGAGACCACATTTGGATTGAGTTGGGGTGTTACAAAAAGTGGTATCAGAGTGTAGTTACGCTCTGAAGACAAGAAATACCGAACTTAGGAGAATATTGAGGTTGAGTTTGAGTTATGGGTTAAGGGTTGAGGGATAGAGTGAGAGGTGCGTTAGTCAGGACTTCCCGGTGTTTACCGGATATCCATAGTACCTAGACCTGCCCTCCACATCCCTAACCCTGAATATGTTGAACAAACGCCAGAGAGAAGAAAGCCTTCTCCTACTCGGGAAAAACCCGATCTGGCAGTTAGTTAATAGTAAGCAATACGAGAAACATCTTGTTGAACAACCATTTATGAGAACTTGAACGTTTTAACTGGGGCGCAGCGGTGAAACAGGCGCTATCAAGGGAATTCTACCAATAAGGGAACGGTAATTACCGGCAACATGGGTCGACATGCTACGCAGTCGAAATAACCCGCAATACCAATGATAAGGAAAGCACTACGGGTGCAATAGAAAGGAAAAGGGAAGCGACATGAGTACCGGACAGTGGTCCGAAGGAGCATAACAGTAGGGTAATACAAAGCATGAGGATTGAGATTACTGGAAAGTCCAGTTAGAAACGAGAACTCCAAACCCCATACTATGAGGAAGGTTACAAGACCTGGCCGACATAAAGCGGACGACGGTAGAGACTCATACAAGTTGTATATCAAAATAGGACTACGATTTAGTGCCTAAAGGAGAATTATTACTTAATAACCACAACAAAATGTTTGGAGACAGGTGCGAGGATTAAGACATAAGGAAATATTAAGGGGTTCCCTCAGAAAGAGGAACGCCCTGAAAAATGACGGTACTGTCAAACAACAAGAAACTGCCCGTATGGTTAGTTATCCAAAATAGAGATTATCGAAGGAGTCCTGAGACTACCATTACATGAAATTATAAGGAAGGAATAACGTACCTTACCAATCCCATCCTGCATGGCGCACTTGCCATAGCAGTGCTACCACAGTTAATCTACACGGAACCATCATTGCAAGATAGGAGAACGCTACAGTTGAACACACATAAACCGGATTGTAAATCCATAAGAACGGAAGATAAGACCTTGGAAAGGCCCGACGGCCTGACCATGATGAGATGAGGTGCACACACCAGTCAGCCGGAGTGGGAACTTGGACGAAATATTAACCATACAAATATTTGCAACGGCACAATCTACTACACACACCGACAGTACGATAAGAGATCGCTCAATGATCCGAGCAAATACACTACGTAAGTAACAACATTCATGGAATGCATCAAGAGATACAATAAAGGATGTCGACTGAACGACTTCCAACAAGGATGGGATAAGACTCCCAGAATGATCACTAAGAATACCAGTAATAAGCATTCTTTAATGAAGATGTTGGAAAACCCAGAAAACAAGGATAAAGAAAATGAACGAAAGCTATAATCTACTGAGGATTAAAGACGTACAACCCAAGAAAAGGAAAGCTCAGAGGACTACCCCCACAGAGCGGGCATAGTCGAGCCGAACAACTGATGAATGACAGTTAATATTGTTTGTTTAACTCATTAACACCCAAGTATGATTGATCATCAACGGGTGGCGTAGTCAACGGAAGTTGAACGATGCATTGAAATGGAAGCATAAGATGACAGGATGATATCCAACTTGGACACCGTAAGGCGAAAGCCTAATACCAACTTACCCTTATTTGCTAGAAGGCATAGATCTAATAAAACGACAGTATTGTCAAAGACACTAAGTACCCCAGATCACCTGAATAAACTTCCATAGGAGGAAGCAGGATGCAGCGACTTATCTTGAAACCCATACTACATTATTATGTATCTAACGGTGGATGTGTTCAAGGAAAACAAAAACCTTTAAGAATGACCTACAGATGAGTAAGGGAATAAATGATGAACTGAGGCATTAAGCACTAAGCCACGAGCCGAGGATGTTAACCACATCAGAGCCGAGTACAGTAAATTGTAAGAGAGCTTATTTAAGCCACGTAGGAACTACAATTCGTCGATATGAATGGTTACCCAGACCTATAACTTAGATTGGGAAGAATATACCAAGAAAGGTACCAATGAGAATATTGAGATAATGTTAAGGACAGGGCGGAGAACGAACCATGCCTTTAGGGTGGGGATACCTCCTCCTTGTTTGTGGCCATGAGTGGGAATGAACCCCTCAAAAGGGCTTTCACTTATTAGAGATGCAATATGCTTTTGCTAGAGAATGGAAACTGTAAACTTGAGATTACTTTAGAACATATCAGATACACTTGAGTAAAAGGAAGGTTCCACAGATAGACCCCATATTCACACCCAGGATGTAAGGATTAGTAATTGTCAGAGATAGACATTGTGAGTGCACATTATGGCACGTCAAGTGACCAATGCTCTGAAGAGCTTGTGACTCACGCGATGACTTCTTCAGAACCAGTTAAGTTACATGGTAGATAACATCACTAAGGATGAAAGAAGCGATAGAAATTAGCCTACTTACAAATCTGAGATTGAAGCAGAACACCTTCGTGGTAAGAGTTAACTATTTTATAGCATGGTATGACAACCGCCATACGCCAAGAAGGGATTGAGTATAAGGTAAGACATTAGAATAAGTGAGTAAGAGGTTGCACCATCAATGGGCAACATGGTAAGGGCCAACTATCACGGTAGTAGTGGTCGTGAGTACAATAGTTATATAAGGGGAATTAATTGTGGTGCGCGGTGAAGCGACCGTTAGGTATGAGCCGTCAAATATTGACACAGAGGCAATGAGATTTATGAGTTAAGACCAATATAAGTAAGGAAATAAGATGGTAGACGAACTGTGCATTGATGCCAGTAGTCTGCACCTGGTTTGGTAAGATTACACAGGAAGCATACAACCCATTCCTTAAGGAACTGGAAGTGCATCCCTAATAGAATGAATATGAGAAAGGAGATAAGAGGCTCTATGGAAAGAGACCTAAGCTACTAAGAAAGAATCAATACGGAATACAGAAAGGAGCTGGAGCATACCATACCCAAGAACACAGTAAATGGACTTCCCTTGATTAACTTCAAGAAGAACAATAAATGTTATTGTGGAACGATGAAAGAGGAGATCGACACAGAATACTTCATAATTAGCAATAGCTAAACGTGTGACGGACACTATGATTTACTAAAACGAGACGTGGGACGACTGCACCCCACAGGGGCTTGCAGGCCTGACACGCTCATTTATGAGTTAGTTGGGTAAGTAGTAATGTACCAGTAAGGTACCTCATGCATGTAGACGAGTGGTGTAAGGAACACGGGAGGTAGTCGACTCCGTACCACGGACAACGACACAAGATCAGACAAGAGCAGCCATTACCACAACAGTCGAAGAGAAGAATTCAGTTGAACCAGCAACCAAGGGAATCAGAGAACAAAAAATTAAGGACTATGAAGTGCGAAGAGCACGGATTGTTAAGCACAGACATTGGACATGTCTTAAAGTGTTAAGGATAAAACTGTAAAGTGCAATAAGCACTAAACAGTAGTTTCAGATTAGGAATCATCCTCAGACCAAAGGTCAGTTGGAGAGAACGATTTAGACATTTGAGAAAACACTAACAGTATGAACATTAGATCTCCAGGGAGACTGGATAGATGAACTACAACTCATCAAGGCCGTGTATATATAAAGATAACACGTGACCATTGAGGGACCTTTAGTGCTAAACCATAAGCACGCAAGAGAAAGATATCCGATACTGTAAAAAGGATAAGAGAGGTAAATAAACCTAAAACTATCAGAGTCGTGCAGCGGAAGCTAGCAGATCACTACCTTTGAGATTAGACCAAACTAAGTTAAGGAAACGGTATAAGCACCGTTAAGAATCCTCGATACAGAGACTAAGTCATTTCTGATCGAATTATAAGTAAGATAGATGACATGGAAACTAGAATGCTTAGTGAGAATTAGACATCTTGAACTTATGTTCAAGGATGATATAATATTGATTACGTGGGCGTAATCCACTTTAAGGGGGGTAGAGCGAAAACCGCTTAGCGTATGTTTGTGTACTGAGTACATAAACTACGGTGTGCATAGCACAAAACAATTTGAGAATATGTTTTACATAAACATTTTGAGATAAATTATGGTTATTGCACACAGAAGATGTGAATACCATACACATTAAGTACCTATCTTGTTAACTCCGGTGTGAGTACAAGTTAAGAGAATTAAGGAGGAGGTTTAAGAAGATTTAAGAAATAAGGAATATATGAGGTATGAGTCGATATGAGACTATGTGTGAGATAAGAATAAGATAACATTATGAGATACAATTTGACATGAGTATGAGGAAGGAAATTGTAATGCTATGAGATATACGATGGTGAGAATTGGTATGGGACAGTTATAGAACTTAGTAGGAATTTAAATCTTGAGGTAGTTACTAAGAGATGAATCGGGAATGTTTGATGGACTGAGTCCACACTTTGGAGATGTATTGATTATGATTAGAAGAACTAAAATGATAGAAAATTGGACATGAGTGAATTATTTGGATGTTTGAAAACGACGTGGGAGGTGGAACTTGATTTTCTAGGGATCAAGGGAAACCGAACACAAATTGGGGTGGAAGGATAGTTGATAAGCCTCAGACTTATCATGTTTTAGTATACTTAATTATAAGATTATTAGCCTAATTAAGGTTAGAATAATTAATATTTATGCTATATTATGTATTAAGTCTATTATTTGTTCAGATTGATGTTTTTATATGTTTTTCCATACAATGAGACATTTCTGACCAAACTGCCGGACATAGGGCCGGATCATACCTGCACGGCACAAGCGTGGAGCAGAAAAGGACTCTATGCCGGGTTAGTTGCCGGGTATATCCAATCCGGCATACATGTGAAAAGTCGCCTCGGTTGACCAGACGATGGCGGTTAATGACCGTTGCCAAACCAACCTATGCCAGGTGTGGTGCCAGACGTATCTTGTCCGGCACTGGTACCTTTTCGCGCAGATTAGGCGGTTTCGACCGTTAGCAGTTGGGCACGTGGTTATTATATGCCGGATATAATTTGCACGGCATGACATCCGGCACGAGAAGAATGTGATGCCTATAAATAGGACAAGGGGCTACACTTTTCAACACACTTCAACATACCATATTCACGCCATTCACTTCTATATTTTCGCCCACTCCATTGTTGGTGTCCAAGGAATCTCTACGAATCCATTCATGCAGAAGAAAGAAGATTTCCTTGTCGGGTTAAGGCTATGAACATCTCCTTCTCCCCCTTGTATTTCTTCCTTATTTGGAGTGGATGGTGAAATAGAGATCCTTGTTAGTTCATTGGTTAGGGATGAATTTTCTTGTAAAACTCTTATGATCATATATGGAATTCACAAGTTTCTTAACGGAGGTTTCTAGTCTTCATGCAAGTTGAATGAGTCAGCCACTTATTCTCTTATTTCTAAGTCCTATTTAAGGCTTTCAAAGCAAGAGTACGATAGATTAGGATCTAGGTAATCTTTAATATTGTTGTTATGAAAAGTGGATAACAAATGCTAAGGTTTTGGATTAATCTCTAATTTCCCCATTATTCTGGTTGCATTCGCGGCATTGGCTATGCACGATGCAAGTATGGATATTGAGTTCCTTAATTCAGATCTGATTCTGGAAGTGGTATTTACGAAATGAACGATGCCAGATGTAATGCCGGATATAAGTCGCCCGGCACATTCAATGGCCTTGACTATGCCTGGTAGCGAAAGCCCGACATGTCACCCGGCATATTCATTTTGCGAGAAACAAATCCTCTTTGAGACTTGCCACCCTTGATTATTGGTCATACGATGCGTTTACATTGATATCTTTCCAAATCAAAGTTAATTTATTAATTAGTCATTTAGTTTAGAATCACGTTTACCTTTTCCCCCTTTTTATTATAGAATAGGCTTTTGCCCGGATTAGGACTAGTTTTCTATAAGTCCCTTGGGTTCGATACTCTCGGTCGTAATATATTTACTCTATACTCCGACCGGGTTTTATTTGCTACCCGTAGAAGAGTTGTAGGTTTAGTTATTTATTTTATTCATTTTGTATATAGTTTATTCCTACAAAAATCTTGTTATCAAATTGGCGCCGTTGCCGGGGACTTGGAATTAGTCCAAGTCCTAAAATTGGTAATCGCCCTATTATTTATTCCTTCTTTTCTTATTCTTTATTCTTAATTAATACGTTCATTATTTATTTTTATTTTTTTAACTAAATTGAGTATGCCGGATCCATTACCGGGCATGGTAAGCCCGGCATTTGCAGAAAATGCTCAATGCCGGATATATGTGAGCAGGCCACGTATCCGGCATGTGTGATTTCACTTTCTTTCTTCTTTTTATTTTATTTCTGTAAAATGTTAGATTTTCACTTAATACATCCTTTATTCCTTTATTCTTGATTCTTCTAATTGTTTTATAGATATTTGATTCATTAATTTTATTCATTAATTTTATTCAATTGATTAACCTAATCCTTATTTTATTTCGAGTGTGCCGTGAACGAGGCCGGTTATGTTATATCCGGCACTGAGCAAATTCAGGAAGAAGCACCCCATGGAGACATGCCATGCACATGGCCGGGTAATACTTACCCGGCATGGTAAAAAACAACGATGCCGGATATCAACAACCCGGCATGTAACCCGGCATGTCGCGGTTTCTGAAAAAAAATAACATCGGGTAAAGGTTTTTACAGTTTCACCTTTACCCTACCACAAGCGCCGCACCCACAGCCGCTCCACAGTCAGGCGACGACACCACCAAACAAAATCCAAACAAAATCCAAACCACTCCAGCGCATTCCAGTCGCATTCCACACCACAAGACCACCGTGAGCCATCTCTGCTATTTCTGCAGTTACAAATCAACAACCAGGTTCCCTCATCTTGTACTTTTTATTTTCGAATTCGATTTTTGTATTTTACGTTCCATTTGTTGTTTTTCTTCGATTCGTAACTTAGTATAATGATTTCGGAACTTTGGAAACACTCTGTAGTGGATTTAGGAGTACTGGTGTGATTCTGTTTGTTTCTGCATTATTCTGGGCTAAGTGTTTGAATATGCCGGATGGGTTTGGTCCGGCATCCGGTCCGGCATGCTTTAATTTAATATGCGGGTGGATTATATCCGGCATCCCACCCGGCAGGATATCTGTTTGCTTCCTCTTTGCCTATTGTGAATCTAGTCTTTTGAATTAATGCCTATAGTAATTTGTTGAGAAGTAGTCGATTAGGATTCTGATTCACAAGCATAGGAGCGCACCATGTCCATCTACAGGATATTCGAGTTTTAATTTCTGTAAAACTAACATTGATGAACTATTGTCTGGTATCTTCCTCTGCTCTTTACTTATAGATGACTCGCAGAAGAGCCACTACCCCCCCACGCGTTTCTGGTTTTGACTCAGAGGAGGATGAGCTGTTAGACCAGGCTGAGGCAGCCTTCGCTGATGCCACTATAGAGGAGGAGGTGGCTCCTCCTGCACCTGCGCCACCTCGTCGATCTACCAGACGGGCAGGCAAGGAGCCAGCTTCCAGCAGTGCCGCTCCGCCTCCATCCAAGAAGACAAGGGCTGGCAAGAGGAAGAAAGGACTTCTCCAGAGACTCAGAGCGGCCCTGGTTCCACTTCTTCTGCTCCAGAGCACGATGATTTTGGTACACCTCTCCCTCTCCCTCCTCGCATTCCTGATGTACCTACTTTTGATGAGGAGGATTCGTAAATCCTTCTGCTGCTCAGTACTTTCATCAGTCCAAGATGAAAGGTAAGTGGGTACGGGAGAGGCGAGTGCATCCCGAGGTCTGCATATTATCTGCGATTTCAGAGCTCTTCGAGCGCCATGGTTGGTTGGGGATCTAGATATTGGCCATGGACACTTCTACCCCGGGTTGGTGCGTGAGTTTTACGCCAACTCCGAGTACCGTGGGACCCCCCAGACGTCAGGAGTTCTGATCCGCTCATTTGTCTCTACACGTTGTATCTTATTACACCAGAGAGCATCGCACAGATCTTGGGCATCGACGCTGACCCTCGACAGAGATCCTTCAGTCGACAGACTCTCGCAGATGCTCATGCCGCTATTCGCTCTCGATTCGGATCACGCACTCGCTACATGGATAGAGCTCACACTAAGGATCGCGAGGTGATCCCCTTGACCTACATCACCGATCTCCAGTTACGTGTGGCCATGGAGATTATCCGCCATAACATTCGGCCGTGCAAGCATGACGAGCTGAATGATATGGACTGCGCTCTTCTACAGTATCTTCTCGGGCCAGCTCAGGGAGCAGTTGACTCGCGTTTCCCGGTCCAGAGATTGATGTTCGCGCAGTTGGTCCGCGCCATCATGCATCGAGAGGGACAGCGCCCCATCTTCCCCATGCTCATTCACCAGCATATTATGCAGACGATAGGGGAGACTCAGATTCCTCGAGGCCTACATTTTCAGCCCGAGTCTGCCCCTATTGATCGTGCTCTAATTCGACGCTGGGGTTCAGAGAGTCACCCTCAGGGGAGTTCCTTTATGTTCCCCCAGATCGAGGGCCCGGACCCCTATGACGGACCTACCAGTTATCAGGGGGAGGGTGATCCGCTATTATTGCCCCACCACTCCGATCGCCACCGCACCACCCCTACCTCTACTTCAGATGTAGACCTAGTGGCTGCAGAGCTCGATCACTTCCGTTAGGAGCTCCAGCAGCAGCGACACTCTATGGAGGCCTTCTAGGCCGCTCGCAGGCCGCGTGGGGTGATTTGATTCCTTCCGGCAGAGTTATGAGGGTATGCGCACATATTTGACTACCAGAGTAGACTCTATTGTGCAGCAGCAGACTGAGGTTGGGCAGAGACAGGAGGCGTTTGAGGAGCGTATATCTCAGCACCAGGATGAGCAGGAGAGGCGGGTGGATGATCGTCTCATGTTGGCTATGGATCGATGACAAGTCAATGGCGGCCGACAGAAAGAAGGCGAGGAAGGAGATGAAGCAGAGGGTATCTTGTTCCATAGCTGCTTTGGTTAAGAGTCTTCTACGTCGGGACAAGGAGAAGAGGAAGGCGCGTCGAGAAGCGAAGAAGAAGGGGCTTCCTACCCCTAGCTCTTCGAGCCTTTCTGATGTTCCAGACGCTTCACCTGATTCTTCTTCAGACTCTCCACCATCCTCCATGCAGGCAGCAGTTCTTAGTTCTTTCTCTTTCTCTATTTCTTTTATTTATTTTCCTTCCATTTTCTTTTATTATTCTTTTACCTTGTATGCCTAATGGATTCTCAGTAACTCTTTTACATATTATGGAAGCTTATATTTTAGTAAGTTTGTGGTTATAGTGCTTTTATTTTTAGTTGGATCATGCTGTGACAATTCTAACTCCGCGGCTCACCACAAGTGTAGGGCATTTGTGCCCTCATTCTTCCACAGGGGGAGTATTTTATTATTCTTTTAATTCATTTTATTTTTACAAAACCATTCGTTGATTCTTTGAATTTTTTTATTCTTTATTCTTTTTGAAACACTGGGGACAGTGTTCCTGCCAAGTGTAGGGCAGGGGTCCCCCCTTAAAAAAAATTAATTTTTTTTGCTAAAACTACTTTGTATCTACATAATATGTTATAAGCTGAGATTTTATCAATGTTCTTCTAAGCTTTTGCATGTCATTGACAAAGTAAGAGTAAAAAGGATGAACGCTGTTTCTCTCAAGAGGTAACCTTTCTAATGACTTGTAGATTCTTGTTTTTAACTTCTTGATTCTCTTTATTAACATGAGTATATGACCATACTCCTATTTCTATCTCAGATTTACTTATGGGTAATATTTTCTTTCCTTTTTTCAAAATGGTGAGAATTCTTTTGGGTGAATATCTCAAATAGGGATATGTAAAAAAGAGAAAAAGAAGAAGCTTCAAAAGAAAAAAAGAATAAAAAAAGAAGAATCTTCTTTCGAAAAAAGAAGCAGTATGAGGTTGCAAAAATTTCCTCAAAATAATAGAAACAAACGAGAGTTTTTCCTTTTGTTTTTCTCCTAAATTCCCCGTTCTTCAAAGCAAAAGAAATCATGGTTGATTAAGAAACCCTTGAAATAGGGCTGAACATATAAAAACCATCGATGAGTGTCTTGGCCACATTCAGAAACTCTTGGAAAATAGAGATAATGATGGAAACCGGAAAAGGAGAGATTACAAAATCCCTTATGCAAATAACCCGAAAGTTTTTGATCGGTTTTGAAATTGTTTATTTTATACCCATTAGTATGTTTCTGGTGGAATAAGGATGATTAAGTGATACTTATGAATTAGAGTCATATGGTTAGGAATATTTATCTCAATTGTCATTCTAAGGTTTATCTGGTTGTGCATAAGTATTTATTCCTTTCTAATCTTGTTTTGCTCGAGGACTAGCAAAAGGTAAGTGTAGGGCCTTGATAAGCCTCAGACTTATCATGTTTTAGTATACTTAATTATAAGAATTATTAGACAAATTAAGGTTAGAATAATTAATATTTATGCTATATTATGTATTAAGTATATTATTTGTTCAGATTGATGTTTTTATGTTTTTCCATACAAGGAGACATTTCTGACCAAACTGCCGGACATAGGGCCGGATCATACCTGCACGGCACAAGCGTGGAGCAAAAAGGACTCTATGCCGGGTTAGTTGCCAGGTATATCCAATCCGGCATACATGTGAAAAGTCGCCTCGGTCGACCAGAACATGGCGGTTAATGATCGTTGCCAAACCAACCTATGCCGGGTATGGTGCCGGACGTATCCTGTCCGGCACTGGTACCTTTTCGCGCAGATTAGGCGGTTTCGACCGTTAGCAGTTGGGCACGTGGTTATTTATATGCCGGATATAATTTGCACGCATGACATCCGGCACGAAGAATGTGATGCCTATAAATAGGACGGGGCTACACTTTTCACACACTTCAACATACCATATTCACGCCATTCACTTCTATATTTCCGCCCACTCATTTTGTTGGTGTCCAAGGAATCTCTACGAATCCATCCATGCAGAAGAAAGAAGATTCCTTGTCGGGTTAAGCTATGAACATCTCCTTCTCCCCCTTGTATTTCTTCCTTATTTGAGTGGATGGTGAAATAGAGATCCTTGTTAGTTCATTGGTTAGGGATGAATTTTCTTGTAAAACTCTTATGATCATATATGGAATTCACAAGTTTCTTAACGGAGGTTTCTAGTCTTCATGCAAGTGAATGAGTCAGCCACTTATTCTCTTATTTCTAAGTCCTATTTAAGGCTTTCAAAGCAAGAGTAGGATAGATTAGGATCTCGGTAATCTTAATATTGTTGTTCTGAAAAGTGGATAACAAATGCTAAGGTTTTGGATTAATCTCTAATTTCCCATTATTCTGGTTGCATTCGCAGCATTGGCTATGCACGATGCAAGTATGGATTTTGAGTTCCTTAATTCAGATCTGATTCTGGAAGTGGTATTTACGAAATGATGATGCCGGATGTAATGCCGGATATAAGTCGCCCGGCACATTCAATGGCCTTGACTATGCTGGTAGCGAAAGCCCGGCATGTCACCCGGCATATTCATTTTGCGAGAAACAAATCCTCTTTGAGACTTGCCACCCTTGATTATTGGTCATACGATGCGTTTACATTGATATCTTTCCAAATCAAAGTTAATTTATTAATTAGTCATTTAGTTTAGAATCACGTTTACCTTTTCCCCCATTTTATTATAGAATAGGCTTTTGCCCGGATTAGGACTAGTTTTCTATAAGTCCTTTGGGTTCGATACTCTCGGTCATAATATATTTACTGTATACTCCGACCGGGTTTTATTTGCTACCCGTAGTAGAGTTGTAGGTTTAGTTATTTATTTTATTCATTTTGTATATAGTTTATTCCTACAAAAATCTTGTTAGCAATAGTTCTACACCGATGCTGATCACATCAGGGTTGGATGATTCCTGAAACTCCCTACCAGTGGTCACAATTAAATCACACTATGGATAGAGGCCTTAGGATAAGATGAAATTGGAGTTGATTGTATTTTTAATTAGAGGAATTATTCCTCACATGACCTCGTAAAAAGGATTACCTTTTACTGAGTCTCGCCCATGAAGTCGAGGACGCACGAGCCTTTGTCTTCGGACCGGTGACATGGGGAGAGCAGATGTTTTGTATTCTGGCCCATGGTGACGAGGACGAATGAGCCATTGTCTACGGACCGGTGACATGGGAGAATACGTTGGAAATTATGTGAATGTTTCAATCATCAAAAGAAACAAAAAGAATTTTGAGTGCTATACATGCTTAAGCATGTTGTGTGATATTTAATTATAAGAATATGGCGGATCTAATGATCCAATGAGTTTAAGTATACATAAGTATTCTATATGATCTGAGGAATGAGGTAAGATATGTATCCTAATAAGATAAGGTGCATGGGAACTTTGGGGACAAAGTTCTTTAAGGGGGTAGATTGAAATACCCCAAACCTAAGTATGCTAAGTAAACATCAAATTATGATGTAGTAAGGCTAGAATATGCCTTAGAAAGATTGGTAGACAATTTAAACCAAGGAAAATACAAGAAAGTGCCTTAAGGGCAATTTGGGCAAAAACGTGCTCTAAGCTTGGAGTGACTTTGATTAGCACCCAAACACCCTTATAAGACTTTAGTATATGCTAATGGACATTTAAATCAATTAGCAAAAAAACCAAGCTCAAAACAGCTTAAACACAAAATGTGCTTTAAGACTCCTTAAAGCACCTTTTTGAGAAATTGTCTAGAATTGAGTTTTGAGTGGCTAAATGTCCATCACTACTCTTTAATCAAAATGTGTACTAATTAGTATCACATTAGGAAGCCTAAATCAATGGGAAATCATATATTTCAGAAATATGTGCACTAATTTGTGAATAGTGCCAAATAGTGACTAGTTTCAGTTTTAATCAATATAAGCTAATTAGTTGGTCAACAAAGACCATGACTAGCCTTATTTAAGATGGGACCGGTTTTCTAAGGATGAGTCACCAAGACTTCATCAAATAAGAAAGGATAAGAAGATATAAGTAAAAGGATACTATTTGCTTTATAAAGCAATATCTTATATTCCCACTTTTTCCTTCTCTCTCTCTTCATTTCCCTTCTTCCACGGTTTCTTCTTCCCTTATCTTGCTCCAAAACCGAGAGAGCTTCATCCATGGGTGCTCCACCTTCAAATTATCACCAAGTGTTCATCTTTGCTCCGAATCAAAAACTAAGTATAGATTTCTCTTAGTTAGGCCAAGACCTATCTTTCTATCTTTTCAAATCTTTCAAAGCTCAAGTTTGGTGCCATGAGAAAACTCCATTGATGGGGGAAAATCAAGTTTGAAGAGCTCATTAGCTTCTCCATTCTCTTAAGGTAAAGAAAATGTAAGAAAAACCAAGTTTCCATCACTTCCTTACATGGCCGAAAATTTACTACTCGTGGGGCTTTGTTTTATGCGTTATTCTAGCTTGTTTTATTCACCAAGGACTAGTGGAGGTCCTCTTTCATTCAATGCCCAAGTATACTTTGAGACTTCAAAGGTAATCATCCACTTTTATGCCTTAGAACACATTTCTAACCTAGGTTTTCATTCCTTGAGGTTAGTGTATTGTTTAGTACTCATGTGAGTCATTGAATATTGGTTAGAACATTGGCAAGGAAGTTTAAGTGTGGCCGATATTCATGCAAGAATAAGGTCTAAGGAGGAGGATAAAATAAGCTTGAGAAAACAAGGTAAATTACTTACCTAATGGTGGTTTAAGTTTTAAGGAATGAGTTTAGTTGAGTACCGATGTAGCCTAGGGCTTACATTAGGTAATGGGTTATGAACTTGTGACTAAGGAGCCAATGAGAATGAGTTAGTAATATAAGTTTAAGGTGGATTTTAAGAGCATTATAATTACTATGAGATTGATGGGTGTATTTGCAGGTTGAAAGCTTTTATATGTGGGAAATTCAGTGTTTAAGTTTAAGTCATTTAAGGCCTAAGAGCCATGTCATTTAAGAGCCTTGGTGCTATGCAATTTAAGACTATTGCAATATAATGAGTTGTTGTGAATGAGTTGGTTGATGATGAGATGTGATGAGAAAGAACTTGATGTGTGTGGGATGGTTGAATGAGAAAACATGTGCGTGGGCATGATAAGATACTAGAGAACCTATGGCGAAATTTGAGTAGAAAATAAGTGTTTAGAGGGGTAAACTAATATGACCTAGGATTTACTAGGAGTCATAAAAGGAATTTGAGTGGAAATGAGTTAGCTAAGGAGCTCTTGAGGTTTAGAATGACCTAGAATGGTCTATGAGGAAATTAGAGTTTAGATGGGTGCATTGAACACACCAAAGTTAGGGTATGAGGAATGGTAAGATTTGTGCAAATCTGGAGGAAATGATGTATAATGCTTTGAGATGATTTAGGTATGAACTAAGAGAAGAACAATGAGAGTTCGGGAAGTTTGTGTAAGAGGTGGTGATTTTAGTGGTGGACTAGTAAGGTTTGGTTGAATGGTAATGTGTGGACTTGGGTGATGGAAGTGAAAATGGTAGGAGAATGTTGTAAGTCGTCAAGAATGACTAGAAACGTATAAGAGGTTATGATCATGATAATGGTGAGTAAGTTGCATAAAAGAAGTGGAAATGCCTAAGGAGGGCGTTGCATGGTTAAGATAAATGAAGAACAATGTCAAGGTATTAAGGTAATGGAAAGAAATGTATAAGCAAGCTTAAGTGTTTAAGAGTGATGAGTAACAAGTGAAAAGAAGAGAAATTGTGCATGGACATGCAAGATGACCTTGAAAGGTTAAACAAGCAAAGATGGAGTGCAATGGTGTTAAGGAGGAGTTATATGGGTAGAAAAGAAACACTTTGGTTAGTTGAAGTTTTAGACAAAATGTACATGTTAGAAATATAAGGAATTAATTGACAAGTGTTGGGAATTTCTTACAAGAATTGAGCTAAAGGTTGGAATGATCTTTGGAGGTGATTTTCATGAGTTTGGAGGATGATTAAAGGTGGGTTTAAGGGTCTAAATGATGTTAGAACACATTATAAGGCTTAAGGAGAAGTTTGGTGAAGATTTAACAAATTTTGGACATGTTCTGGTGGCGTCCGACCCAGGGGTCCGACCCAAGTTTGGGTCGGACGGACCTCTGTTAAGCCGCCATAAGAGTTTGTAATGGTCCGACCCAGTTGGTGGGTCGGACGGTGGGTCGGACGGAGGGGTTTTAAAAGACGGAAGAGTCTCTGGAATGGTCCGACCCAGTCGGTGGGTCGGACAGTGGGTCGGACGACCCTTAAGATTTAAAAAAAAAAACCCTAGAGAGTTTAGTGGTATTAATGGTACCCCATTAAGGGGGCAATGATGATTAGTGGTATAAAGACCTAAGGGATTAAGTTAAGAATAAACTTAAAAGTTTAAGATTAAGTTTGTAAGATTAAGTTGTAAGACTTAAGGTGTTAGGTTGGAATCATTAAGGGTTAAGTAAGTTAAGTAAGATAAGTAAGTTGAATTGAGTTAAGTGATTAACAACCTAAAATTGAATGAATGTTTTAGGACTTGGAAATTGGACTCCGGAAGAGATTAAGCAACTGAACGGCCAACGGTGAACGGTACAGTTCTTCTTGTGACCTGCTTGCTAACGAGGTGTCCCTCGGCTTGTGTGCTATTTGTTTTTCTGTGCTCACTAAACAAGATAAAGCATGCAACCGGGATATTATGTTTATTGTATTGTTGTGTGATGTTTGAAAACTAACACAACATACCGTGAGAACTTACTAACTAACGTTTAGTAAGGAAATGAGTGACACTAAGGAACGCTCCCTAATATGGGTTGATATAAACCGAAAGAGGTTAACCAACAAACATGGTCTTGAGACTACTACTAACTGGAACTTGAGTGAGGAAACCCGGGACCGATCTCCGGTCATGCATGCTAAGGAAAAAGGGGGACGGTATCTGAATCAGATCCGCCCTCGCTTAAGGACTTGTCTTCGGACTTGTAGCCTAGGCCCAGTTGCCGGCTCAGCTACGCTGGACTCCCGTCCAGAGTAGGTGGCATTAAGATGGTGCGGTGGGATCACCTAAATCCCAGGTTCGAATTAAGCTACAACCATTCCCTTCCAGGAACGGTTTGTATACTGAGATTAAGTTGAGATTAAGATTAAAGTAAGGTTAAGATGAGTTGCAACCATTCCTCTTTAAAGGATGGTTTGTATTATTAAGATTAAGATAAGCTACATCCACTCTGTATTAAAGGATGGTTGTTTCTAAGATTAAGGTAAGCTACATCCACTCCTTATTAATGGATGGTTGTTTCTAAGATTAAGATAAGACTAAGATTGAGTTGAGATAAGGATGGACTAAGATTAAGAGGGAACATTACTTAAGGAGTTAAATAATTAACTCTCTAATTAAGGGAACACATTTAAGTCATTCATTGTGTGTGAACTTTGATTGTTCATATCTGAGTTGTTGTTTACTGCACCTTCCATTATGTTGTGCATCTAATCAACCTCCATGCTATCGACAATTAGTCGTCGTAGCTACGTTAGCTTGGGGGCCATGAGAGGATCGTACCAGCATTCGTGCTGACCCCCTTGGGGGGCTGTTTTTACTACACAGGTGAACATCAGGAGGCGGCCGTCGCGAGAGTAAGAAGGGGTACAAGTGTTACGGGTTAAGTGTGGCCTACGAGTTGTGCATGTACACTCATATGGCAATTGAGTTAGTAAGATGTATAGGATGTGAGGGGATTGTAAGAAGGATATGTATTTGGATAAGGCTGTTATGTACTAATGTTCGGTATATTCTGTAGTCAGACCGTGGCAAGGTCCTGGAGTGTAAGGAATTCCGCTGTGACATGTTATATGTATGATGTTAAGTTGCGAGACCACATTTGGATTGAGTTGGGGTGTTACAATCTGGGAAAGAAAAATAAAATCTGTAGCAATGTTCTGACTTCGTCCGACCCAGACGGTGAGTCGGACGTGGGTCGGACGGGGCTTAAGGAACGAAAATCAATCTTTCTGGAATGGTCCGACCCAGGACCGTAGATCGGACGTGGGTCGGACAGGCAAAATTTTCCGTGGTCGAAGTTACTGACTTCGTCCGACCCAGAGCATGGGTCGGACAGTGGGTTGGACGGAGTTTAGACACGGGACCGAAACCTTCTGGAACGGTCTGACCCAGATGGTATGGGTCGGACGGAAATAGTGCTGGGTCGGACGGGAAGAATTTCAGAGGACGTAAACCTACTGGAATGGTCCGACCCAGGGCTTGGGTCGGACGCTGGGTCGGACGACCCATTACTTACAAAAAAAAACTGTAAGCTTATAACTAGTATATATATATAGTGTGTGTGTTGTATACCCACCTATACATATGTATGTATATGTAAGTAAACCATGGATGAGTAATGAAAGGTAAGTAAATGAAATACAAGTGTAAGGAATGTAAAGACTTAGTAAGTATGAGTTAGGAAACATAAGAGTAATCGAATTAAGTTAACGATAGTTAGATTAATCATTCAATTGTATGTATATCATAGGATTTGATTTGTGACATCGGAGGAACGTTTGGAAACACGTACGACGGTGAACGGTATGAATTCCTCATGCCCCGTATGCTATCTTGGTTACTCTGATTGTGTGTTGTGTGCTAATTGATCACCAAATAAGATAAATGCACGAATCGGAGTTACTATGCATACTTGTGAATATGTAGTGTGTATGTTGTGTATATTTTCTGTAACTCTTAGTTGTATAATTCATGAAATGTTTGGATGATAATGAATGTGTGTATGTATGATATACTGTACTGTGACCGAATGTTGAATGTGCTTGGACTTCTAACTTATTCCTAACAAGCTAACCAATCTAACTTAAATTGGTAATTAAATTGGAATGAGTAGAAGTCCGATATAGTTTCGGCCACGCGTAGGATGAGGAGACACAAAGGTTGGATCCGATTCCTGACTCTTAAACTGGTCCGCGGCCCAATCCCTTAAGTGGGTAGCATCCCGGATTGGTGAGTCAAGTAAATCCCGGAGGTGGGACGGAGTAGTCCCCAGGGCCGGAGGTCATACCGACTTAACTTGAGTATAAGCAAGTAAGTAAGAATGAGTAAGTAAAGTAAATGAAAGTAAGTAAGTGTAAGTGAGAGAAAGTAAGTGAAATGAGTAAAAGAGTAAATAGCATTCCGATTAACCCGGATGCGTAATTTGGCTAACAATGTGAAGGTAAGTAATGCATGCACTATTGTATTGATGCCTTGAATTGTGTAATGAATTGTATAAGCATGTATGTTGTATGTAAGGCATGTATGTATGAAAATAATGAGCTGCATGTTTAGTGGACGTCAAATAGTCGGCGTGCCCTAGCTACCA
>JAIOTZ010001174.1:0-37924 GCA_023374045.1 Limonium bicolor | reverse complement strand
CCGGTGGG
Organism: Limonium bicolor; assembly: GCA_023374045.1. NCBI lineage: Eukaryota > Viridiplantae > Streptophyta > Magnoliopsida > Caryophyllales > Plumbaginaceae > Limonium > Limonium bicolor. The sequence goes on along the minus strand of JAIOTZ010001174.1, from coordinate 37,916 downwards.
AATCGGAACCGGAACCGGGACCCGGAACCGCCTCAGCCGGTTCCGAATACGAATACATGTTTTGAGATTCGGGCCCGAACCGGAACCGAACCGCCTGGAACCGCCTGGAACCGTCGTCGGATTCGGAACCGGAACCGCCCCGGAACCGGTTGAAGTTACCGTTGGGTTTTTAAAATGTAACCTCTTAGTAGCTGTACTCTTTTTCCTATTATGGGTTTCCCAATTTTTACCTAATAAGGTTTTAATGAGGCAGTGAATCATTAATAAAATTCTCTTTGTTCCTTATTTTTTGTAAATTCAATAAAAATTCCTAAGTCTTTGTTTCTTACACATTTAAGATTATAAACTTGAAGAATAATCTATCTAGAGTCAGTGGATGAAAGAGCAACGTGTGCACTCAAATGGATCTCAAATCGGAGCTAAAACGAAGCAACTGGAGCCGATCGAATCTTTCCGGAACCGGTCGGAACGATCAAAACCGAAACCGGAACCGGCTGGAACCGACCGGAACCGGTTTTTCGACCGAATCCGAAGCGAATCCAGATTTCAGAACCGGAACCGGAACCGTAACCGGAACCGCCCAGACCGGTTCCGAATACGAATACACATTTTCTGGAACCGGAACCGGTGGAACCGGAACCGGAACCGGTGGAACCGGACCCGTGGCCACCATTAATACAGCCCATCCAAGCAAATGTGGGCCTAAATCAGGTATTTGCTGCCCAGCCCATCGATTACATGTGCCTCGGTCAAAATAGAGATACCCAAAGATCAGAATAAAGGCAATGAGTTTTGTCATGGTGAGAAGCGAGATACACGAGTCCATCCAACCAACAGATAGTATCAATCGACAAAAGAACCAGATACGTCAATGCGCCAAAGCCCAATAACAAAAGGGCCGTAAGTCTACCATATAAACCAGATCAATCAATCCAAAAGTGTTTATGGGTCTACATCCCCAAAAGGCCGGAAAAGGGGAAGACCCAAATCATATATTTAACAAATGATTGAGGCTAAATAGCAAAACCGACATCGGCACAAACCTCAACCTCTAACAAAATCGATTAGCTCAAACAAGAACCACCATCACTAGGACCGAGGAAGCCATCTATAACGCCAAATTAATCACTAACATCAACTGGGCAAAATTTTACCGACAATCAATAGATTAAGCAGAGGAAAACTGTCCAGTGGAATTCCCAAACCCACAAATATAACACGCAAGAGGGGTAATAACGAATCGGATTGCTTCTCAATGTAAACATTATCAAGCGATTGTTCAGATCTCTAGGTCCATAAGGTTGGGTATCCACCATTTTCACTAAAGCGAATTCAGTACTCGAACTGCATAATGGTATAACACTTTCGAACACCAACATTCCTGGATTAGAGAAACATTGTAGCAAACGAGATATTTGAATCTCCAACAAATCAGGCCATGTCAGAACACCACCACCGAACAAGGCACATGTAAGCAAGAGAACAAACTAACCACAAGGCCTCGCACAGAATTCATGGAAGTTTCGACGGAGTGAGTCCGACACTCACCATCAGGACATAGTAAGAAAGTGAGAAAGCTTACCATCCAAGAAGTGGGCTATACCAGTGGAGATTCGACCAGTGTCCAGGTTGGGGGCATGGAATCAGATAAACCAAGTCGACCAGAGAAGGCCGGTGCTCACTTATGACCAGAACGAAAACAACGGAGACGCGACGAACTCCCGATTGTGGGAAAGGCCGGAAAAACCCACGACAAGGACGGGAGTCCTTTTCTTTCAATTTTTGTTCGTTGTTTTGTTGTCGTTCAGGACGATGCCAAATCGAGGATGAAGAAACGAAAGGGAAGAGGGAATGAGGGAGGATTTTCAGATAGGGATCAAATGAGAAAGAAAGAGAAGCATCGATCGAAATTTTTAGTGAACCATTATCAGAAAATCGAGTGACGTCGACTTGAAGAAGGAGATGGTTGGGAGAGCAATCCCAAATGTGGGTATAGCAATCTTCAAGCATATCGTGGGATCTCTCTGTCATGGCCTTGGAATTCTCTAAGTGTGTGGCGGATGAAGAAGAAGATAGGGGCGGATGATGCAACAGACCGTGGTGGCTGGTATCTCTTAGAATGAAGAAGAGCGAAGATAATGAAGGAGACGGCTACTTGTTCATCACCGAGAAAAAGAAATCCGAGAGATGGGTGTTGTCTATCGAGGGTTGAGGGAGCGGTAGAGGGTGAGAGTGTTTTTTTGTGAGAGGAAGAGGAGGCTAGGGTTTTGAAGATGGGTTGGGTTTTAATGTGGGTTTGGGCTTTGACTGAAGATTGGGCTTAAGGTAAAGTTTGGTTTGGCTGAAAAATGAGATAGGAAAAGGCTCACAACAATAGAGCTTCATATAAAAATGACGGAAAGAAAACAAAAGCTATAACTTGACTCGAGGAAAATCATCAGAAACGTTAATGTTCTTTTTTTTAAAATGCTTTGAAAAAGATTATAAAATGATGGTTTCGTCTTAGCACGCACGCTAATATGTTTTGAAAAAGAAAGGTGACGACCTCTCTTATTATTTCAGAATTTGCTTTATGGGGTGAGAATTTTTGGTGTCTACAGATGGCTCCCCTTGATTCAATTCTGCAAGCCCTTGCAGAATTGGATCAAGGTTGACGGGGCGCCAAAAATTCTCACTACGGTTTATGATGTTTCTTATAGGTGCGGGTGCATGAGGACTTATGACGAGCCTCAACTAGACCTCTTGACATCTAGCTATAGGACTTATGAAAAGCCTATAATGCAATTGAAAGTACGAGGACTTATGACGAGCCTCAACTAGACCTCTTTATATCTAGTCATAAGACTTATGACGAGCCTATGATACTAACAATCCGACTTGATTTAAGGAACACGAGGGCTTAGGAGTGCCTCAACTGGACCTCTTGATATCCAGTCCTAGGGCTTATGACGGGCCTAAAATGCGATTGAAAGTACGAGGACTTAGGAGTGCCTCAACTAGACCTCTTGATATCTAGCTATAGGACTTATGATGAGCCTATAATACTTTGAAAGTACCATACTAGTAGCGTAATAGCTGCCTAGCAGGTGGATGTGAAACGATCTTGCGCTAGTAGCGTAATAGCTGCCTAGTGAAGGAAAACGGCGGGACCACACTAGTAGCGTAATAGCTGCCTAGTAGGTTATGAAATGAACGATCTCGCACTAGTAACGTAATAGCTGCCTAATGAAGGAAAAACGGCGGGACCACACTAGTAGCGTAATAGCTGCCTAGTAGGTTATGAGATGAACGATCTCGCACTAGTAGCGTAATAGCTGCCTAGTGGAGGAAAAACGGCGGGACCGCACTAGTAGCGTAATAGCTGCCTAGTAGGTTATGAAATGAACGATCTCGCACTAGTAGCGTAATAGCTGCCTAGTGGAGGAAAAACGGCGGGACCGCACTAGTAGCGTAATAGCTGCCTAGTGGGTTATGAAATGAACGATCTCGCACTAGTAGCGTAATAGCTGCCTAGTGGAGGAAAAACGGCGGGACCGCACTAGTAGCGTAATAGCTGCCTAGTGGGTTATGAAATGAACGATCTCGTACTAGTAGCGTAATAGCTGCCTAGTGGAGGAAAAACGGCGGGACCGCACTAGTAGCGTAATAGCTGCCTAGCAGGTGTAAAATGAAAGGCGACCGTACTAGTAGCGCAATAGCTGTCTAGCAGGTGTAAAATGAAAGGCGACCGTACTAGTAGCGCAATAGCTGTCTAGCAGGTGTAAAATGAAAGGCGACCGTACTAGTAGCGCAATAGCTGTCTAGCAGGTGTAAAACGAAAAATTCGACCGCACTAGTAGCGCAATAGCTGCCTAGCGGGTGTGAAGATACGTCAGATAGTGAGCAAATTTTGTGGGTATATGCAGATGATATGTGATGTGAAGTGATTAACCAATGTATTAATTGAATTAAACTCCCTGTTTGTGGATGTAGGTTTTTTGTGAGCAGATGGCTCTATAGTAACATCAACCTCGGGATGGCTCCGGTATGGCTCCGGCATGGCTTCAAGGATCCGAGATGGCTCCAGCATGCGTTGATGGCTCCAGTATGTGCTGATGGCTCTGGTAGGCACTGATGGCTCCGGTGTGACCAATGGTCTCGAGGTGGTTGGTGGGTTTGACCTGGTTGGTGATTTTGTGGCAGTTTGTGGGCTTTGATTTGCCTTGAGATTTTTTTTTCAAGGTGGTTTGATGGCTTTGATGATGGATTTGTTGTTTGACGGGATTTGTTGTGGACTTTGTAATGAGAGAATGGTTTTTCATGAGTGAATGATGAAACACAGTTGCATGACTTTGTCGGGAGTTCCCATCATGGTTCCAAGATTTCCATGGATGGCTCCAGGATGACTTTGTGCTGATTGAGCATGGCAATGCTTTGGTTGGTTCACCTTAATGATACCGAGGGGAAAAGGGAAATTTTCGCCCTTGATGTGGTCGCACCCTGGACGGGCTGCCTACGTACTCAATTCCATATTGAGATCAGACCATACGTAGTTCGAATTTTGTGGGCGAGGCTTTGATGATGAATCGGCTCCAGTATGGTTCAGAGGTGGCTCCCGTATGGCTCTCTGGCTCTTGGGATGGCTTCTGGATAGCTCTAGGAATGGTTCCAATGTCTGAGAATGGCTCCTGTATGGCTCCAGATTGGCTTTAGAAGCGGTGTCGAAAGGGATTGAGTATGGCAGTGGATGTGACCGGGATGGTCTTCGTGTGGCTCCAGATAGCTCTTGAATGGTTTGATGTAGCTCGGTGATAGCCCAGGATGGCTCCGGTTGACATCAAAAGTTATGCTTCAACAGCTGCAACTGAAGTCGACTTTCAGCGAGACTAGGTAGAGTTTTTACCAGTCGGATGTTGAAAATGAAGTGGTTATGATGCATGCAAATACTAAATGCTAGAAGATATGCAAAATGCATGTGTTTTTTTTTTTCGAGAGAAGGTACGGTTCTATCTCTATTAATATGAGGCTTACGAATATAAGACATCTTCGGTTCGATCTTAAGTGATTGTTGAGCTCGAATGCGTGAATCACTTTACTCTCACGGAGGGATGCGGGTCAATCTCTCGTGAGTATGGTCGTGTGTGCTAATGTCGTGATGATACTCTTGATGCTCAGAGCAATATTTTCCTGAGAATTTCTTTTCGAGGTTATGAACTTTCCGATCCTCGCAAGTTCCTCACCTGCAGTGGGGTAGGTTGTTTACGATTTGGTGCTTGAATCAAAGAGTCACTCACACTCAGAAGACCTTTTTGGTGAGGTCACACTCATTCGCTCATGGTCCCTTTGTATGATGGGACATGTTGATAACAAGTACGAAGCTTATGATTCATGTTTCAGATCTGATACTTTCAGTTAACGCTCATTGACTTACTTGTCAGAGGTCTTTTATTGGGTTATAATGGGGCTGAGGGGTATGATGTATGTCACACGGGACTGGAGGATTTGTTTGGGGAGTTGTGGAGCTTTTGCGCAATAGAGGACATGTTTCGCCTTCGCCATGGGTGGAATGATCAGACAGGTTTTGATAACCTTTTTATTGATTTCTACGAGACATCACTGGTCTTGATCTAGATTTCTCCTCCTTGTCTCTTCTAGTGTACGGTTTGGACTTTCTTCTCATTTTTTGTCCTCTGAAATTGCATTTGGCTCATCGAATTTCTCAAGCATTCTTTCCTTTGTATTTTGGCTTTCAGCTTTTGAGTTGCATTGAGTCATTGATCTTCTTGGACATTTTTGGTGTTCTTTCTTGGTGTCTGACTTTGGAGTTTCATTGACTCACTGATTTCTTCAAACATTTCATTTGTTGTTTTTGTGAAAGATGGTGTGGGAGAGACCATGGCTCTGGCTCCTTTGAGATCCTCTATTGCAAGGGTAAGTAAGTATATGTACGTGGGTTGGCATGTTGTGGAGTTCAGAGAAAAAAGGTTTATCGTGAAAGGCTCAGCGGGGCTCACTAAGGGATTATGTACAGGGCAGTCAAAGCTTTTGGTTTTGTGGGGATTTTTATTCCTAAGTGCCTCGTCATTCTCATTAGTCAATGATTGTTTTCTTACTATTCTCGGATCTTTGCATGAATCACAGTTCGTATCTCGTTTATCGACACAGATCTCACTATGAATTGTGCCTCTCCATGTGCTGAAGGAAAGCACAAGTCGCTCGTGGTTTTACCTCTGTGGACTCGCTCTATCTTCCCTCATCGCTCAATGGATTGTCCAAAACATTCATTTGAAATTCAAAGGAAAATACCGCTCTTCGCACACTACTCACTTGGTTCGTGGTGCTGACTTTAATTGGACCCTTGTGTGAATTGACGAGTTGAGAGTTTAATGGTTCACGCACTCTGTTCAAACAATCAATCAAGATTTTCCTAAAAGATGTCGTTTCGATACGGAAGTATGCAAATGCAACTATCTACCATGCAATATGTTGTGATAAATTACTACGTATAAGATGCATGAAATATTGACAATGAAAATGTATTGAATTTTGGATTCTGGTTGAATGTTTTTGTTTTGGATGCAATGCATGAGTGGTAAGGTTATGACTAGTCTCGCTTGAGCCGAATTCAGCTTATGATTCATGAAGCTCATCCCGTCATTGTAAGCCCTGGAGAAGGTCAAGTTGTTGGATGTGATGTGAGAGACTGTTCCAAAATGGTATTTGGTCGGTGATTGGCTCCTGGGGTTTGGAACTTTAGGGAGTGACTACTCCCGCATGGTGGCCCCATGATATGATAGTGACTGCATTTTTTGGGATTTTGAAGGTATGCTTTTTTTGGATTTTCTTGGATGTATGATTTTTTTGGATTTTTGGATGTATGCATTTCTTTTATTTGGGATTTTTTTTTTGGGTATATGATTTTTTGGATGTATGATTTATTGGTATATGCTCTTTTGTTGGTGTTAGTCTCTATGTACATGGCATGCCGAAAAGGAAGATGCTTGAATCCCTGGTATTTCTTGCCTATCGCTTCAGGGGTCACGCTTTCACTCGTGGGCAAACGCGGTTACTCACCTGCAAACACAGTCATTATAATAGAAAAAGAATATGACAAATGTGAATGTTAGCATGCTTTGAAAAGATGGGATGAATGCTTGTGTATGATGTGTTGAGAGTGCAACATGTGATTATGCAATTTTTCCAGATGGGTGTGATTCACACATGATTAATAAGTATGAAATGACCAAAGATGGGAAGAAGTAATTCGTATGTGCTACAAGAAATCAAGTTTTAGAAAAAACAGTTTTGAAAATACGTGTTTTCGAAGTGGTGGATTTCCTCAACAGGAATTTTGATGCTCGGCCATTCGCAAATAAAAATAGGGAGTGGGGAACCCTATACACATTTGATCTAAATAAATTCAAAGGGAAGGTATAAACCTATACATGTAATCTATTCAGAAATGGACAAGAGAGGAAAGAATTATAGGGGAAAACCTATACATCAATCCTAAAAGTCATTAAAGGGGGGATTCGAGTTAAAAACTTCTTCTGGACTTGCCTGCTTCGTCTTCAAGCTTTTGACTGACCGCTCGTTCGTGTTCGAGCTCCTGACTGGCTACTCACTGGACTTCGGGCTCAAGGTTGGTTGTACGCTCGTCTTCGGGATTTAGCAACAAAGTGGCGCTACTATCCAACAATACAGGTTGGTGTTCTTCTGGCTTTAAGCAATTCAGAATTCAAACGATCGTTGCTAGTCTTCACAATGCCCGACTCGGGTTGGTGCTCCTCTGATTTTTGGCTTGAACTGTTGTTGTCGATCTTCATGCGCCCAGTTGATCTGACGAGGAAAATAAGGGGCGTTCTTTGAGAAAGGAAAGGTGAATGATCAAGCACAAGATCATTGTGAAAATCCACCACTTTTTGGAAAACACGAAATGACTAGTACGCTCCACGATAATGACCGCTGCTCTTGAAGGTGGATTGAACTTCAAAAATAGCGGGTCGCAACATGGGGACTAAATCATTTATTTTGAAATACGTTTGTGAAATTCAATTTTGAAAACTGTTTTCGAAAACCATTTGAAAATCATGTTGGTGAAGAATGTTGGTTGAAATTCGTTTGTAGAAAGTAGGTTTTGAAATGAAATTCATGGGAAGTAGTGTTTGAAAATCATTTGTAAACAGTAGATTTTTGAAATTTATTTTTGCAAGTTGTTTGATAAAGTTTGTTTTGGGTTTTTTTTTAGGACTTTGATTGAAATAGGCTTTGAAAGTGTTATGGAAATAACGATTTTGAAATCATCAATTTTCGAAATCATTCGAGATAAACGGCTTTGAAGAGACTTCATTAGAGCGTGTTCGACTGATTCCTTTTCTGATTTTTGCTAATTTTTAAAACATGATCACACATAGATGTAAGCGCAAAATGAGAATCGTGGCTGATTTTATGTGGAGCTGAGTGCGAATGATTGGGATAATCACCTTCCTGGTCAATCAGTGCTCCCATACCACCGGGGGAACCGTCGTCCCTTCACTGTTCATCTCTCGGGATTTATCTCTATTACGCCTTGTGGGGCACGTCATCAAGAAAGTCCGGAGTGCTTAAGTTCGAAAGGTCAGGATACCCGAAGTGATACAGTCACACGAGCCACGGCCGGGGATTATCACAACATACTCACTTTTCGGGAAACTCGGCGAAGTACTGCATGGGAACGGGTCTCTCGTCATCTGCACGGTCAGGTGTGTCTAAAGTCCAAATTATTCACTGACTACGTTGTGCCATGTATGGGTATCCGGTAAATACGGGATCCTCTATGGACGTGTAGCGTGACATTGGGCTTTAGAGACACCCGTGGTGTAGAGGAACAATGGAGAACTGAGCCCATGCAATCTTCAGGGTAAGGCAGAAGGGTGGTCAGACAGGCGGCATACAAGGGGGTGACTCTCCGTAGAACCCGTCCTAGACACCGGATCAGGCAGCTGGACACTGAAGGCTCATGGTTCACTATATGCTGGCTTAGACTCGGATAATGGAGGATATATTTGGATCATGAGTATCAAGGCGTAGGTCGATGACCATCTCGCCCGTGGGTATAACCATTCAAATGAATGACCCGACTCATGGGGAATCAATCGTGGACCGATCGGCATCCCGTGACTCGTGAATATAGCGGGTGCACAGGGGAATGCATGTCCTAAGCTACCCAACCAATGCACCCCACAATCATACAACATATAAGTAAAGTAGAGAAGTTAGCACCAACCTATTTACTAAGTGTTTGTCTTGAAGGTAGTAATTCCAATTTGGTTGTTTATTAATCTAAAGGGAAGTTAGCTTCATTCAATGCTAAATGTCTCTTTCTAATCGTGAGCTAATTATCAACCCAATTGTTGTAATGTTTGTTGAGGATCTATCAAGTCCTATCTGTCCTCATCAGATACACACTCTAAGTGTGGAATAAAGTAATCCTAGAGGCTTTGAAATGAATCTCTTGAAGGTTTTGAAAGAGGTGGGGAAGTCCCGACAATTTGAATGGAGTTCAGTCTTCCTTGAGTTTGAAAAAAACTTACTCAAGTTTTCCCCAGCAGAGTCGCCATTCTGTGGAGGGTGATTTTTGGTATGAGGGGGGTCTATCTAAATATGGTCTGACTGAAAAGTCAAGTTCCTAGAAATATGCCATTCTGTGGAGGGTGAAAACCCGTTATTCTGGCATCCCTCAAATACCTACTACATCGTCCGTCTTTCCCAGAAAGCATAAAGGGGAGTGCAAGTGTGCACTACACCCGCTCTCAATGGGCTCCACGCGGACTTATGCCTCTATAAGGCGGATTTGACTAGAGTCGCCACCTAGTTTGACCTAAGGAACTAGGAAGGAAAGATGAGGGTTCTAAGAACCGTTAATTGACTCTGAGATTGTTGCCCATGGATAGGAGTTATCTGGTCAGATCAGAGATTCTATTGTGGGTTCGCACTGGGTTACACCCCTCAGAAGTGGCAACGACCACGACTTCGGATTGGTGCCCGAGGAAACCTCGGTCTCCAATTGTCGGGATTGCCTTCTTTCAAAACCTTATTAGAGAGATTCAGTTAAAACCGAAGGATAGGATTAGGACGGGAAGAGAGAGAGTGGATGAGGTGAGCTTTTCTGTCAAGCTAGCGCCAAGAAGAGGAATTAGTGATGTCGGATGAGTATGGAATGAAGAATTGGGAAAAGTCCGAGGTGAAATGAATAGACAAGACTTGAAGTCTGATGGTTTGAGTTTGTGGGAGTCGAAGAAGGTTTAAGTGTTTTGAGAGATACGAGAGTCACCTTAGATGGGGAAAAAGGGTTTTTTGTTTGAAATGGGGTCGCACCCTGTGTGGGTTGCCTACGTACTCAACTCCCTGTTGAGATCAGACCTTACGTAGTTCACGGATTTTGGGGTTTTGGAAGTTTTGAAGGGTTTGAAGTTTTGGGTGTGAGAGATTAGTCTGTGAGACGCTCGGGTCTATGAGACGGTTGGGATGGGATGGGATGTCAAGGCCTGTGAGACGCTCGGGTCTGTGAGACGCTTGAATCTTAAAATGGTGGAGAAATTGAGATGTTCAAGTCTGTGAGGCGCTCGGGCCTGTGAGACGTTAGATGTTAGAGAGGAGTTGGGATTAGGGAGACGACTCGAGTTTGAGGCAATTTGGAGTTTGAATGGTGATTTGAGTATGAAGTGTTTTGGGGTTTTGAAGATGATTTGAGTATGAAGTTGGGAGTCATTTGAGATTGAAATGAATTTATTGAATCGGAATTTGAAATGGGTTTTCGAAGTGAATGAATTTTTGAATTGAGTTAGATTGGATGAAGTTTGAATGAATTGGAATTGAATGAATTTGAATTTGAATGAGTTTGGAATTGAATTGAATTGAATTTGAATGAGTTTGGAATTGAATTGAGTTGAATTTGAATGAGTTGGAATTAAATTTGGGTTGGGGTTGGAAAACGGGCCGGGTCAAAGTTAGACCGAGTCAAAATGGGATCAAGTCAAAGTTAGGTCAAGGTCGAACTTGGGCTGGTCAAAGTTGGGTCAAGGTCAAGTTTGGGCTGGTCAAAGTTGGACCAGGTTAGAGTTGGGTCCAAGTCAAAGTTCGGATTGGTCGAAGTTGGTCAAGGTCAAAGTGAGTCCAGGTCGAAATAGGTCAAGGTCAAAGTGGGTCAAGGTCAAAGTTGAGGTCAAAATTGGGCTTCTGGGCCGAAATGGACTTTGTTTGGGCTTTTGGGCCAAAGTGGACTTTGTTTGGGCTTTTGGGCCAAAGTGGACTTTTTTTGGGCTTTTGGGCCAAAGTGGACTTTGTTTGGGCTTTTGGGCTTGATGGGCTGAAATTGGCTTTTGGGCCTGATGGGCTTTTTTATTTGGGTTGAAGTGGCCTTTTTTATTTGTGGGCTGAAATGGACCTCATTGATTTTGGGCCAAGGTTAGTTTTTGAGTTGGGCTGAAGATTGTTTATGGGTTGATCTCGGGTTTTTGGGCCTGGTTTTATAGAATGGGCTATTTTCGGACTTGAGACTTTGGAAATGAATTGCTCTTCACTTTTTTTTATATACGTAATTTTAGATGTGTGTTTTAAGGTTTAGGGTGTCACCTTGACCAAGAAGGACATATGACCCACTAAGTGCCAAGGGACTCCCACTATCCTAATGGCTTGGACCTAAGGGCATAACTAGGGCTTAGGTAGTAAAGTTTTGTACAATGAAATAGAAAAAATTTTGCAATGAGGCTGGATATACAAATATACACATATAACACAGAGACAATCATATCAAAATCACTGAAGACACGACGATTGATCAGATCAAATAATAATAACAACCGACTGAATAAACAAATATATTCACAGTTATTTCAAGTGATGTATACATGGGATAAAATTTGAAAGCTATCTAGATGACAAATCATAATTATTCAAATCTAAAACTCTCAAAAAGTAACAAGCTGAGTCCTAGTGTATGGGTTGCTAACCAATTATTAGTCTTATGCTATTTATTATCTCTCAATAGGCAATCAAAGGTTGCAAGCAAGAGAATAATGTAAAGGTCATGGGAAGAAGTCATAAGAATGAGAACTGATACAAATACAAATAAGAACTTCAAATCTAAAGCTACTATGGGGGGTCGCATTGACGCCGCCTCACTTGAGCTGATAGGATCAGCAAGAAGTGCACCGACCATTTTCTGAAGACTGGGGAAATACCCAAGTAGTTCGAGCCAAAATGCTGCTTTCCTAGTCTTAGCAGTTTCCAGTTCCTCAATCCACAATGCACATGTCATAGAACACAGACAAAGAAACACGGGATAAGTTAGTAATGAAATGTAAGAGGATTGGGGTGTGTGCAATGGGATCATACGGCCCCTCAATGGGAGGAAAGGGGGCAATTTAATCATCTCCCACACCCCAACCGAGAACATAGAAAAGAGTTTCAAACTGCCAACAAATGCTATGAATTGTCAAATAAATCAAACATTGGGGTTGCTACACAAATTAATTCGTCATCTTAGATTATGACTCAAACCGAAGTGCAGTATCAAAGAGATGAAGTTGCGAGTCATGTGGGATCATACCTAGAAGGGTTTATATCATTTCCCTTCTAAGATGAAAAATTAATGAGGACCCTCCAGCCAAAGAGTGATTTATCTGACAGTTATAACATAGGGCAACTATCACTCACGTCATGTTCTTATCTAAGCGCAGTGGGACAAGAAACATGCTAGTATCAAATCAGTTTCCAAACCAAATCAATGCGCAGGGGGCAATTAGGTATCAAAGGCAGTTGAATTAATAGTGAAGGCTGAGATGGAATTTCCAAACCCACGAGACAGCGAGCCCGAAGCACCTCAATACAGCCCATCCAAGCAAATGTGGGCCTAAATCAGGTATTTGCTGCCCAGCCCATCGATTACATGTGCCTCGGTCAAAATAGAGATACCCAAAGATCAGAATAAAGGCAATGAGTTTTGTCATGGTGAGAAGCGAGATACACGAGTCCATCCAACCAACAGATAGTATCAATCGACAAAAGAACCAGATACGTCAATGCGCCAAAGCCCAATAACAAAAGGGCCGTAAGTCTACCATATAAACCAGATCAATCAATCCAAAAGTGTTTATGGGTCTACATCCCCAAAAGGCCGGAAAAGGGGAAGACCCAAATCATATATTTAACAAATGATTGAGGCTAAATAGCAAAACCGACATCGGCACAAACCTCAACCTCTAACAAAATCGATTAGCTCAAACAAGAACCAGCCATCACCAGGACCGAGGAAGCCATCTATAACGCCAAATTAATCACTAACATCAACTGGGCAAAATTTTACCGACAATCAATAGATTAAGCAGAGGAAAACTGTCCAGTGGAATTCCCAAACCCACAAATATAACACGCAAGAGGGGTAATAACGAATCGGATTGCTTCTCAATGTAAACATTATCAAGCGATTGTTCAGATCTCTAGGTCCATAAGGTTGGGTATCCACCATTTTCACTAAAGCGAATTCAGTACTCGAACTGCATAATGGTATAACACTTTCGAACACCAACATTCCTGGATTAGAGAAACATTGTAGCAAACGAGATATTTGAATCTCCAACAAATCAGGCCAAGTCAGAACACCACCACCGAACAAGGCACATGTAAGCAAGAGAACAAACTAACCACAAGGCCTCGCACAGAATTCATGGAAGTTTCGACGGAGTGAGTCCGACACTCACCATCAGGACATAGTAAGAAAGTGAGAAAGCTTACCATCCAAGAAAGTGGGCTATACCAGTGGAGATTCGACCAGTGTCCAGGTTGGGGGCATGGAATCAGATAAACCAAGTCGACCAGAAAGGCGGTGCTCACTTATGACCAGAACGAAAACAACGGAGACGCGACGAACTCCCGATTGTGGGAAAGGCCGGAAAAACCCACGACAAGGACGGGAGTCCTTTTCTTTCAATTTTTGTTCGTTGTTTTGTTGTCGTTCAGGACGATGCCAAATCGAGGATGAAGAAACGAAAGGGAAGAGGGAATGAGGAGGATTTTCAGATAGGGATCAAATGAGAAAGAAAGAGAAGCATCGATCGAAATTTTTTGTGAACCATTATCAGAAAAATCGAGTGACGTCGACTTGAAGAAGGAGATGGTTGGGAGAGCAATCCCAAATGTGGGTATAGCAATCTTCAAGCATACGTGGGATCTCTCTGTCATGGCCTTGGAATTCTCTAAGTGTGTGGCGGATGAAGAAGAAGATAGGGGCGGATGATGCAACAGACCGTGGTGGCTGGTATCTCTTGAGAATGAAGAAGAGCGAAGATAATGAAGGAGACGGCTACTTGTTCATCACCGAGAAGAAAGAAATCCGAGAGATGGGTGTTGTCTATCGAGGGTTGAGGGAGCGGTAGAGGGTGAGAGTGTTATTTTTTGCGAGAGGAAGAGGAGGCTAGGGTTTTGAAGATGGGTTGGGTTTTAATGTGGGTTTGGGCTTTGACTGAAGATTGGGCTTAAGGTAAAGTTTGGTTTGGCTGAAAAATGAGATAGGAAAAGGCTCACAACAATAGAGCTTCATATAAAAATGACGGAAAGAAAACAAAAGCTATAACTTGACTCGAGGAAAATCATCAGAAACGTTAATGTTTTTTTTTTTTAAATGCTTTGAAAAGATTATAAAATGATGGTTTCGTCTTAGCACGCACGCTAATATGTTTTGAAAAAGAAAGGTGACGACCTCTCTTATTATTTCAGAATTTGCTTTATGGGGTGAGAATTTTTGGTGTCTACAGATGGCTCCCCTTGATTCAATTCTGCAAGCCCTTGCAGAATTGGATCAAGGTTGACGGGGCGCCAAAAATTCTCACTGCGGTTTATGATGTGTTCTTATAGGTGCGGGTGCATGAGGACTTATGACGAGCCTCAACTAGACCTCTTGACATCTAGCTATAGGACTTATGAAAAGCCTATAATGCAATTGAAAGTACGAGGACTTATGACGAGCCTCAACTAGACCTCTTGATATCTAGTCATAGGACTTATGACGAGCCTATGATACTAACAATCCGACTTGATTTAAGGTGCACGAGGGCTTAGGAGTGCCTCAACTGGACCTCTTGATATCCAGTCCTAGGGCTTATGACGGGCCTAGAATGCGATTGAAAGTACGAGGACTTAGGAGTGCCTCAACTAGACCTCTTGATATCTAGCTATAGGACTTATGATGAGCCTATAATACTTTGAAAGAGTACCATACTAGTAGTAATAGCTGCCTAGCAGGTGGATGTGAAACGATCTTGCGCTAGTAGCGTAATAGCTGCCTAGTGAAGGAAAAACGGCGGGACCACACTAGTAGCGTAATAGCTGCCTAGTAGGTTATGAAATGAACGATCTCGCACTAGTAACGTAATACTGCCTAGTGAAGGAAAAACGGCGGGACCACACTAGTAGCGTAATAGCTTCCTAGTAGGTTATGAGATGAACGATCTCGCACTAGTAGCGTAATAGCTGCCTAGTGGAGGAAAAACGGCGGGACCGCACTAGTAGCGTAATAGCTGCCTAGTAGGTTATGAAATGAACGATCTCGCACTAGTAGCGTAATAGCTGCCTAGTGGAGGAAAAACGGCGGGACCGCACTAGTAGCGTAATAGCTGCCTAGTGGGTTATGAAATGAACGATCTCGCACTAGTAGCGTAATAGCTGCCTAGTGGAGGAAAAACGGCGGGACCGCACTAGTAGCGTAATAGCTGCCTAGTGGGTTATGAAATGAACGATCTCGTACTAGTAGCGTAATAGCTGCCTAGTGGAGGAAAAACGGCGGGACCGCACTAGTAGCGTAATAGCTGCCTAGCAGGTGTAAAATGAAAGGCGACCGTACTAGTAGCGCAATAGCTGTCTAGCAGGTGTAAAATGAAAGGCGACCGTACTAGTAGCGCAATAGCTGTCTAGCAGGTGTAAAATGAAAGGCGACCGTACTAGTAGCGCAATAGCTGTCTAGCAGGTGTAAAACGAAAAATTCGACCGCACTAGTAGCGCAATAGCTGCCTAGCGGGTGTGAAGATACGTCAGATAGTGAGCAAATTTTGTGGGTATATGCAGATGATATGTGATAGTGGAAGTGATTAACCAATGTATTAATTGAATTAAACTCCCTGTTTGGGATTGTAGGTTTTGTGTTGGTGAGCAGATGGCTCTATAGTAACATCAACTCGGATGGCTCCGGTATGGCTCCGGCATGGCTTCAAGATCCGAGATGGCTCCAGCATGCGTTGATGGCTCCAGTATGTGCTGATGGCTCTGGTAGGCACTGATGGCTCCGTGTTGACCAATGGTCTCGAGGTGGTTGGTGGGTTTGACCTGGTTGGTGATTTTGTGGCAGTTTGTGGGCTTTGATTTGCCTTGAGATTTTTTTTTCAAGGTGGTTTGATGGCTTTGATGATGGATTTATTGTTGTTTGACGGGATTTGTTGTGGACTTTGTAATGAGAGAATGGTTTTTCATGAGTGAATGATGAAACACAGTTGCATGACTTTGTCGGGAGTTCCCATCATGGTTCCAAGATTTCCATGGATGGCTCCAGGATGACTTTGTGCTGATTGAGCATGGCAATGCTTTGGTTGGTTCACCTTAATGATACCGAGGGGAAAAGGGAAATTTTGCCCTTGATGTGGTCGCACCCTGGACGGGCTGCCTACGTACTCAATTCCATATTGAGATCAGACCATACGTTTCGAATTTTGTGGGCGAGGCTTTGATGATGAATCGGCTCCAGTATGGTTCAGAGGTGGCTCCCGTATGGCTCCTGGCTCTTGGGATGGCTTCTGGATAGCTCTAGAATGGTTCCAATGTCTGAGAATGGCTCCTGTATGGCTCCAGATTGGCTTTAGAAGCGGTGTCGAAAGGGATTGAGTATGGCAGTGGATTGACCGGGATGGTCTTCGTGTGGCTCCAGATAGCTCTTGAATGGTTTGATGTAGCTCGTGATAGCCCAGGATGGCTCCGGTTGACATCAAAAGTTATGCTTCAACAGCTGCAACTGAAGTCGACTTTCAGCGAGACTAGGTAGAGTTTTTACCAGTCGGATGTTGAAAATGAAGTGGTTATGATGCATGCAAATACTAAATGCTAGAAGATATGCAAAATGCATGTGCAGTTTTTTTTCGAGAGAAGGTACGGTTCTATCTCTATTAATATGAGGCTTACGAATATAAGACATCTTCGGTTCGATCTTAAGTGATTGTTGAGCTCGAATGCGTGAATCACTTTACTCTCACGGAGGGATGCGGGTCAATCTCTCGTGAGTATGGTCGTGTGTGCTAATGTCGTGATGATACTCTTGATGCTCAGAGCAATATTTTCCTGAGAATTTCTTTTCGAGGTTATGAACTTTCCGATCCTCGCAAGTTTCTCACCTGCAGTGGGGTAGGTTGTTTACGATTTGGTGCTTGAATCAAAGAGTCACTCACACTCAGAAGACCTTTTTGGTGAGGTCACACTCATTCGCTCATGGTCCCTTTGGTATGATGGGACATGTTGATAACAAGTACGCTTATGATTCATGTTTCAGATCTGATACTTTCAGTTAACGTTCATTGACTTACTTGTCAGGTCTTTTATTGGGTTATAATGGGGCTGAGGGGATGAGTATGTCACGGGACTGGAGGATTTGTTGGGAGTTGTGGAGCTTTGCGCAATAGAGGAATGATGTTTCGCCTCGCCATGGGTGGAAATGATCAGACAGGTTTTGAAATCTTTTTATTGATTTCTACGGACATCACTGGTCTTGATCAGATTATCCTCCTGTCTTTTAGTGTACGGTTTGGACTTTCTTCTCATTTTGTCCTCTGAAATTGCATTGGCTCATCGAATTTTCTCAAGCATCTTCCTTTGTATTTTGGCTTTCAGCTTTGAGTTGCATTGAGTCATTGATCTTCTTGACATTTTGGTGTTCTTTCTGGTGTCTGAATTTGGAGTTTCATGACTCAGATTTCTTCAACATTTCATTTGTTGTTTTGTGAAAGAGGGTGTGGGAAGCGTCCATGGCTCTGGCTCTTTGAGATCTCTATTGCAAGGGTAAGTAAGTATATGTACGTGGGTTGGCATGTTGTGGAGTTCAGAGAAAAAAGGTTTTATCGTGAAAGGCTCAGCGGGCTCACTAAGGGATTATGTAAAGGGCAGTCAAAGCTTTTTGGTTTTGTGGGGATTTTATTCCTAGTGCCTCGTCATTCTCATTAGTCAATGATTGTTTTCTTTACTATTCTCGGATCTTTGCATGAATCACAGTTCGTATCTCGTTTATGACAAGCTCTCACTATGAATTGTGCCTCTCCATGTGCTGAAGGAAAGCACAAGTCGCTCGTGGTTTTAACCTCTGTGACTCGCTCTATCTTCCATCCATCGTCAATGGATTGTCCAAAAACATTCATTTGAAATTCAAAGGAAAATACCGCTCTTCGCACACTACTCACTTGGTTCGTGGTGCTGACTTTAATTGGACCCTTGTGTGAAGTGACGAGTAGTTGAGAGTTTAATGGTTCACGCACTCTGTTCAACAATCAATCAAGATTTCCTAAAAGATGTCGTTTCGATACGGAAGTATGCAAATGCAACTATCTACCATGCAATATGTTGTGATAAATTACTAGTATAAGATGCATGAAATCTTGACAATGAAAATGTATTGAATTTTGGATTCTGGTTGAATGTTTTTGTTTGGATGCAATGCATGAGTGGTAAGGTTATGACTAGTCTCGCTTGAGCCGAATTCAGCTTATGATTCATGAAGCTCATCCCGTCATGTAAGCCTGGAGAAGGTCAAGTTGTGGATGTGATGTGAGAGAGACTGTTCCAAAATGGTATTTGGTCGGTGATTGGCTCCTGGGTTTTGGAACTTTAGGGAGTGACTACTCCGCATGGTGGCCCATGATATGATAGGACGGCATTTTTGGGATTTTGAAGGTATGCTTTTTTTGGATCTTGGATGTATGATTTTTTGGATTTTTGGATGTATGCATTTCTTTATTGGGATTTTTTTTTGGGTATATGATTTTTGGATGTATGATTTATTGGTATATGCTCTTTTGTTGGTGTTAGTCTCTATGTACATGGCATGCCGAAAGGAAAGAAGATGCTTGAATCCCTGGTATTTCTTGCCTATGCTCAGGGGTCACGCTTTCACTCGTGGGCAAACGCGGTTACTCACCTGCAAACACAGTCATTATAATAGAAAAAGAATATGAAATGTGAATGTTAGCATGCTTTGAAAAGATGGGATGAATGCTTGTGTATGATGTGTTGAGAGGCAACATGTGATTATGCAATTTTTCCAGATGGGTGTGATTCACACTGATAATAAGTATGAAATGACCAAAGATGGGAAGAAGTAATTCGTATGTGCTACAAGAAATCAAGTTTTAAAAAAAACAGTTTTGAAAATACGTGTTTTCGAAGTGGTGGATTTCTCAACAGGAATTTTGATGCTCGGCCTTCGCAAATAAAAATAGGGAGTGGGGAACCCTATACACATTTGATCTAAATAAATTCAAAGGGAAGGTATAAACCTATACATGTAATCTATTCAGAAATGGACAAGAGAGGAAGAAAGAATTATAGGGGAAAACCTATACATCAATCCTAAAAGTCATTTAAGGGGGGATTCGAGTTAAAAACTTCTTCTGGGACTTGCCTGCTTCGTCTTCAAGTTTGACTGACCGCTCGTTTTGTTCGAGCTCCTGACTGGCTACTCACTGGACTTCGGGCTCAGGTTGGTTGTACGTCGTCTTCGGGATTAGCACACAAGTGGCGCTACTATCCAACAATACAGGTTGGTGTTCTTCTGGCTTTAAGCAATTCAGAATTCAAACGATCGTTGCTAGTCTTCACAATGCCCGAATCGGGTTGGTGCTCCTCTGATTTTGGCTTGAACTGTTGTTGTCGATCTTCATGCGCCCAGTTGATCTGGAGGAAAAATAAGGGGCGTTCTTTGAGAAAGGAAAGGTGAATGATCAAGCACAAGATCATTGTGAAAATCCACCACTTTTGGAAAACACGAAATGACTAGTACGCTCCACGATAATGACCGCTGCTCTTGAAGGTGGATTGAACTTCAAAAATAGCGGGTCGCAACATGGGGACTAAATCATTTATTTTGAAATACGTTTGTGAAATTCAATTTTGAAAACTGTTTTCGAAAACCATTTTGAAATCATGTTGGTGAAGAATGTTGGTTGAAATCGTTTGTAGAAAGTAGGTTTTGAAATGAAATTCATGGGAAGTAGTGTTGAAAATCATTTGTAAACAGTAGATTTTTGAAATTATTTTTTTGCAAGTTGTTTGATAAAGTTTGTTTTGGTTTTTTTTAGGACTTTGATTGAAATAGGCTTGAAAGTGTTATGGAAAAACGATTTTGAATCATCAATTTTCGGAAATCATTCGAGATAAACGGCTTTGAAGAGACTTCATTAGAGCGTGTTCGACATGATTCCTTTTCTGATTTTTGCTAATTTTTAAAACATGATCACACATAGATGTAAGCGCAAAATAAGAATCGTGGCTGATTTTATGTGGAGCTGAGTGCGAATGATTGGGATAATCACCTTCCTGGTCAATCAGTGCTCCCATACCACCGGGGGAACCGTCGCCTTCACTGTTCTCTCGGGATTTCTCTATTACGCCTTGTGGGGCACGTCATCAAGAAAGTCGGAGTGCTTAAGTTCGAAAGGTCAGGATACCCGAAAGTGATACAGTCACACGAGCCACGGCCGGGGATTATCAACATACTCACTTTCGGGAAACTCGGCGAAGTACTGCATGGAACGGGTCTCTCGTATCTGCACGGTCAGGTGTGTCTAAAGTCCAAATTATTCACTGACTACGTTGTGCCATGTATGGGTATCCGGTAAATACGGGATCCTCTATGGACGTGTAGCGTGACATTGGGCTTAGAGACACCCGTGGTGTAGAGGAACAATGGAGAACTGAGCCCATGCAATCTTCAGGGTAAGGCAGAAGGGTGGTCAGACAGGCGGCATACAAGGGGTGACTCTCCGTAGAACCCGTCCTAGACACCGGATCAGGCAGCTGGACACTGAAGGCTCATGGTTCACTATATGCTGGCTTAGACTCGGATAATGGAGGATAATTTGGATCATGAGTATCAAGGCGTAGGTCGATGACCATCTCGCCCGTGGGTATAACCATTCAAATGAATGACCCGACTCATGGGGAATCAATCGTGGACCGATCGGCATCACGTGATCGTGAATATAGCGGGGACACAGGGGAATGCATGTCCTAAGCTACCCAACCAATGCACCCCACAATCATACAACATATAAGTAAAGTAGAGAAGTTAGCACCAACCTATTTACTAAGTGTTTGTCTTGAAGGTAGTAATTCCAATTGGTTGTTTATTAATCTAAAGGGAAGTTAGCTTCATTCAATGCTAAATGTCTCTTTCTAATCGTGAGCTAATTATCAACCAATTGTGTAATGTTTGTTGAGGATCTATCAAGTCCTATCTGTCCTCATCAGATCACACTCTTAAGTGTGGAATAAAGTAATCCTAGAGGCTTTGAAATGAATCTCTTGAAGGTTTTGAAAGAGGTGGGGAAGTCCCGATATTTGAATGGAGTTCCGTTTCCTTGAGTTTGAAAAAAACTTACTCAAGTTTTCCCCAGCAGAGTCGCCATTCTGTGGAGGGTGATTTTTTGGTATGAGGGGGGTCTATCTAAATATGGTCTGACTGAAAAGTCAAGTTCCTAGAAATATGCCATTCTGTGGAGGGTGAAAACCGTTATTCTGGCATCCTCAATACCTACTACATCGTCCGTCTTTCCAGAAAGCATAAAGGGGAGTGCAAGTGTGCACTACACCCGCTCTCAATGGGCCACGCGGACTTATGCCTCTATAAGGCGGATTTGACTAGAGTCGCACCTAGTTTGACCTAAGGAACTAGGAAGGAAAGATGAGGGTTCTAAGAAACCGTTAATTGACTCTGAGATTGTTGCCCATGGATAGGAGTTATCTGGTCAGATCAGAGATTCTATTGTGGGTTCGCACTGGGTTACACCCTCAGAAGTGGCAAACGACCACGACTTCGGATTGGTGCCCGAGGAAACCTCGGTCTCCAATTGTCGGGATTGCCTTCTTTCAAAACCTTATTAGAGAGATTCAGTTAAAACCGAAGGATAGGATTAGGACGGGAAAGAGAGAGGTGGATGAGGAGCTTTTCTGTCAAGCTAGCCAAGAAGAGGAATTAGTGATGATGATGAGTATGGAATGAAGAATGGGAAAAGTCCGAGGTGAAATGAATAGACAAGACTTGAAGTCTGATGGTTTGAGTTTGTGGGAGTCGAAGAGGTTTAAGTGTTTTGAGAGATACGAGAGTCACCTTAGAGGGGAAAAAGGGTTTTTTGTTTGAAATGGGGTCGCACCCAGTGTGGGTTGCCTACGTACTCAACTCCCTGTTGAGATCAGACCTTACGTAGTTCACGGATTTTGGGGTTTTGGAAGTTTTGAAGGGTTTGAGTTTGGGTGTGAGAGATTAGTCTGTGAGACGCTCGGGTCTATGAGACGGTTGGGATGGGATGGGATGTCAAGGCCTGTGAGACGCTCGGGTCTGGAGACGCTTGAATCTTAAAATGGTGGAGAAATTGAGATGTTCAAGTCTGTGAGGCGCTCGGGCCTGTGAGACGTTAGATGTTAGAGAGGAGTTGGGATTAGGGAGACGACTCGAGTTTGAGGCAATTTGGAGTTTGAATGGTGATTTGAGTATGAGTGTTTGGGGTTTTGAAGATGATTTGAGTATGAAGTTGGGGTATTTGAGATTGAAATGAATTATTGAATCGGAATTTGAAATGGGTTTTCGAAGTGAATGAATTTTTGAATTGAGTTGAGATTGGATGAAGTTTGAATGAATTGGATTGAATGATTTGAATTTGAATGAGTTTGGAATGAATTGAATTGAATTTGAATGAGTTTGGAATTGAATTGAGTTGAATTTGAATGAGTTGGAATTAAATTTGGGTTGGGGTTGGAAAACGGGCCGGGTCAAAGTTAGACCGAGTCAAAATGGGATCAAGTCAAAGTTAGGTCAAGGTCGAACTTGGGCTGGTCAAAGTTGGGTCAAGGTCAAGTTTGGGCTGGTCAAAGTTGGACCAGGTTAGAGTTGGGTCCAAGTCAAAGTTCGGATTGGTCGAAGTTGGTCAAGGTCAAAGTGAGTCCAGGTCGAAATAGGTCAAGGTCAAAGTGGGTCAAGGTCAAAGTTGAGGTCAAAATTGGGCTTCTGGGCCGAAATGGACTTGTGTTTGGGTTCTTGGGCCGAAATGGACTTTGTTTGGGCTTTTGGGCCAAAGTGGACTTTGTTTGGGCTTTTGGGCCAAAGTGGACTTTGTTTGGGCTTTTGGGCTTGATGGGCTGAAATTGGCTTTGGCCTGATGGGCTTTTTTATTTGGGTTGAAGTGGCCTTTTTATTTGTGGGCTGAAATGGACCTCATTGATTTTGGGCCAAGGTTAGTTTTTGAGTTGGGCTGAAGATTGTTTATGGGTTGATCTCGGGTTTTTGGGCCTGGTTTTATAGAATGGGCTATTTTCGGACTTGAGACTTTGGAAATGAATTGCTCTTCACTTTTTTATGTACATAATTTTAGATGTGTGTTTTAAGGTTTAGGGTGTCACCTTGACCAAGAAGGACATATGACCCACTAAGTGCCAAGGGACTCCCACTATCCTAATGGCTTGGACCTAAGGGCATAACTAGGGCTAGGTAGTAAAGTTTTGTACAATGAAATAGAAAAAATTTTGCAATGAGGCTGGTATACAATATATACACATATAAACACAGAGACAATCATATCAAAATCACTGAAGACACGACGATTGATCAGATCAAAATAATAATAACACGACGAATAAACAAATATATTCACAGTTATTTCAAGTGATGTATACATGGGATAAATTTAAAGCTATCTAGATGACAAATCATAATTATTCAAATCTAAAACTCTCAAAAAGTAAAAGCTGAGTCCTAGTGTATGGGTTGCAACCATTATTAGTCTTATGCTATTTATTATCTCTCAATAGGCAATCAAAGGTTGCAAGCAAGAGAATAATGTAAAGGTCATGGGAAGAAGTCATAAGAATGAGAACTGATACAAATACAAATAAGAACTTCAAATCTAAAGCTACTATGGGGGGTCGCATTGACGCCGCTCACTTGAGCTGATAGGATCAGCAAGAAGTGCACCGACCATTTTGAAGACTGGGGAAATACCCAAGTAGTTCGAGCCAAAATGCTGCTTTCCTAGTCTTAGCAGTTTCCAGTTCCTCAATCCACAATGCACATGTCATAGAACACAGACAAAGAAACACGGGATAAGTTAGTAATGAAATGTAAGAGGATTGGGGTGTGCAATGGATCATACGGCCCTCTCAATGGGAGGAAAGGGGGCAATTTAATCATATCCCAACCCCCAGCCGAGAACATAGAAAAGAGTTTCAAACTGCCAACAAATGCTATGAATTGTCAAATAAATCAAACATTGGGGTTGCTACACAAATTAATTCGTCATCTTAAGATTATGACTCAAACCGAAGTGCAGTATCAAAGAGATGAAGTTGCGAGTCATGTGGGATCATACCTAGAAGGGTTTATATCATTTCCCTTCTAAGATGAAAAATTAATGAGGACCCTCCAGCCAAAGAGTGATTTATCTGACAGTTATAACATAGGGAAACTATCACTCACGTCATGTTCTTATCTAAGCGCGCAGTGGGAAAGAACATGCTAGTATCAAATCAGTTTCCAAACCAAATCAATGCGCAGGGGGCAATTAGGTATCAAAGGCAGTGAATTAATAGTGAAGGCTGAGATGGAATTTCCAAACCCACGAGACAGCGAGCCCGAAGCACATCAATACAGCCTAATGGTGGCCATCGGGTCCGGTTTTCTACCCGGAACCGCGGTTTCTACCCGGAACCGATTGGAACCGGAACCGGCTTACCGGTGGGAATCGGAACCGGAACCGAACCGCCTCAGCCGGTTCCGAATACGAATACATGTTTTGAGATTCGGGCCGAACGGAACCGGAACCGCCTGGAACCGCCTGGAACCGTCGTCGGATTCGGAACCGGAACCGCCCCGGAACCGGTTGAAGTTACCGTTGGGTTTTTAAAATGTAACCTCTTAGCTGTACTCTTTTTCCTTTATGGGTTTCCCAATGGATTTTTACCTAATAAGGTTTTAATGAGGCAGTGAATCATATAATAAATTCTCTTTGTTCCTTATTTTTTGTAAATTCAATAAAAATTCCTAAGTCTTTGTTTCTTACACATTTAAGATTATAAACTTGAAGAATAATCTATCTAGGAGTAAGTGGATGAAAAGAGCAACGTGTGCACTCAAATGGATCTCAAATCGGAGCTAAAACGAAGCAACTGGAGCCGATCGAATCTTTCCGGAACCGGTCGGAACCGATCAAAACCGAAACCGGAACCGGCTGGAACCGACCGGAACCGGTTTTTCGACCGAATCCGAAGCGAATCCAGATTTCAGAACCGGAACCGGAACCGTAACCGGAACCGCCCAGACCGGTTCCGAATACGAATACACATTTTCTGGAACCGGAACCGGTGGAACCGAACCGGAACCGGTGGAACCGGACCCGTGGCCACCATTAATACAGCCCATCCAAGCAAATGTGGGCCTAAATCAGGTATTTGCTGCCCAGCCCATCGATTACATGTGCCTCGGTCAAAATAGAGATACCCAAAGATCAGAATAAAGGCAATGAGTTTTGTCATGGTGAGAAGCGAGATACACGAGTCCATCCAACCAACAGATAGTATCAATCGACAAAACCAGATACGTCAATGCGCCAAAGCCCAATAACAAAGGGCCGTAAGTCTACCATATAAACCAATCAATCAATCCAAAAGTGTTTATGGGTCTACATCCCCAAAAGGCCGGAAAAGGGGAAGACCCAAATCATATATTTAACAAATGATTGAGGCTAAATAGCAAAACCGACATCGGCACAAACCTCAACCTCTAACAAAATCGATTAGCTCAAACAAGAACCAGCCATCACTAGGACCGAGGAAGCCATCTATAACGCCAAATTAATCACTAACATCAACTGGGCAAAATTTTACCGACAATCAATAGATTAAGCAGAGGAAAACTGTCCAGTGGAATTCCCAAACCCACAAATATAACACGCAAGAGGGGTAATAACGAATCGGATTGCTTCTCAATGTAAACATTATCAAGCGATTGTTCAGATCTCTAGGTCCATAAGGTTGGGTATCCACCATTTTCACTAAAGCGAATTCAGTACTCGAACTGCATAATGGATAACACTTTCGAACACCAACATTCCTGGATTAGAGAAACATTGTAGCAAACGAGATATTTGAATCTCCAACAAATCAGGCCATGTCAGAACACCACCACCGAACAAGGCACATGTAAGCAAGAGAACAAACTAACCACAAGGCCTCGCACAGAATTCATGGAAGTTTCGACGGAGTGAGTCCGACACTCACCATCAGGACATAGTAAGAAAGTGAGAAAGCTTACCATCCAAGAAAGTGGGCTATACCAGTGGAGATTCGACCAGTGTCCAGGTTGGGGGCATGGAATCAGATAAACCAAGTCGACCAGAGAAGGCCGGTGCTCACTTATGACCAGAACGAAAACAACGGAGACGCGACGAACTCCCGATTGTGGGAAAGGCCGGAAAAACCCACGACAAGGACGGGAGTCCTTTTCTTTCAATTTTTGTTCGTTGTTTTGTTGTCGTTCAGGACGATGCCAAATCGAGGATGAAGAAACGAAAGGGAAGAGGGAATGAGGGAGGATTTTCAGATAGGGATCAAATGAGAAAGAAAGAGAAGCATCGATCGAAATTTTTAGTGAACCATTATCAGAAAAATCGAGTGACGTCGACTTGAAGAAGGAGATGGTTGGGAGAGCAATCCCAAATGTGGGTATAGCAATCTTCAAGCATATCGTGGGATCTCTCTGTCATGGCCTTGGAATTCTCTAAGTGTGTGGCGGATGAAGAAGATAGGGGCGGATGATGCAACAGACCGTGGTGGCTGGTATCTCTTGAGAATGAGAAGAGCGAAGATAATGAAGGAGACGGCTACTTGTTCATCACCGAGAAGAAAGAAATCCGAGAGATGGGTGTTGTCTATCGAGGGTTGAGGGAGCGGTAGAGGGTGAGAGTGTTATTTTTTGTGAGAGGAAGAGGAGGCTAGGGTTTTGAAGATGGGTTGGGTTTTAATGTGGGTTTGGGCTTTGACTGAAGATTGGGCTTAAGGTAAAGTTTGGTTTGGCTGAAAAATGAGATAGGAAAAGGCTCACAACAATAGAGCTTCATATAAAAATGACGGAAAGAAAACAAAAGCTATAACTTGACTCGAGGAAAATCATCAGAAACGTTAATGTTCTTTTTTTTTAAAATGCTTTGAAAAAGATTATAAAATGATGGTTTCGTCTTAGCACGCACGCTAATATGTTTTGAAAAAGAAAGGTGACGACCTCTCTTATTATTTCAGAATTTGCTTTATGGGGTGAGAATTTTTGGTGTCTACAGATGGCTCCCCTTGATTCAATTCTGCAAGCCCTTGCAGAATTGGATCAAGGTTGACGGGGCGCCAAAAATTCTCACTACGGTTTATGATGTGTTCTTATAGGTGCGGGTGCATGAGGACTTATGACGAGCCTCAACTAGACCTCTTGACATCTAGCTATAGGACTTATGAAAAGCCTATAATGCAATTGAAAGTACGAGGACTTATGACGAGCCTCAACTAGACCTCTTTATATCTAGTCATAAGACTTATGACGAGCCTATGATACTAACAATCCGACTTGATTTAAGGTGCACACGAGGGCTTAGGAGTGCCTCAACTGGACCTCTTGATATCCAGTCCTAGGGCTTATGACGGGCCTAAAATGCGATTGAAAGTACGAGGACTTAGGAGTGCCTCAACTAGACCTCTTGATATCTAGCTATAGGACTTATGATGAGCCTATAATACTTTGAAAGAGTACCATACTAGTAGCGTAATAGCTGCCTAGCAGGTGGATGTGAAACGATCTTGCGCTAGTAGCGTAATAGCTGCCTAGTGAAGGAAAAACGGCGGGACCACACTAGTAGCGTAATAGCTGCCTAGTAGGTTATGAAATGAACGATCTCGCACTAGTAACGTAATAGCTGCCTATGAAGGAAAAACGGCGGGACCACACTAGTAGCGTAATAGCTGCCTAGTAGGTTATGAGATGAACGATCTCGCACTAGTAGCGTAATAGCTGCCTAGTGGAGGAAAAACGGCGGGACCGCACTAGTAGCGTAATAGCTGCCTAGTAGGTTATGAAATGAACGATCTCGCACTAGTAGCGTAATAGCTGCCTAGTGGAGGAAAAACGGCGGACCGCACTAGTAGCGTAATAGCTGCCTAGTGGGTTATGAAATGAACGATCTCGCACTAGTAGCGTAATAGCTGCCTAGTGGAGGAAAAACGGCGGGACCGCACTAGTAGCGTAATAGCTGCCTAGTGGGTTATGAAATGAACGATCTCGTACTAGTAGCGTAATAGCTGCCTAGTGGAGGAAAAACGGCGGGACCGCACTAGTAGCGTAATAGCTGCCTAGCAGGTGTAAAATGAAAGGCGACCGTACTAGTAGCGCAATAGCTGTCTAGCAGGTGTAAAATGAAAGGCGACCGTACTAGTAGCGCAATAGCTGTCTAGCAGGTGTAAAATGAAAGGCGACCGTACTAGTAGCGCAATAGCTGTCTAGCAGGTGTAAAACGAAAAATTCGACCGCACTAGTAGCGCAATAGCTGCCTAGCGGGTGTGAAGATACGTCAGATAGTGAGCAAATTTTGTGGGTATATGCAGATGATATGTGATGTGAAGTGATTAACCAATGTATTAATTGAATTAAACTCCCTGTTTGTGGATGTAGGTTTTTGTGTGAGCAGATGGCTCTATAGTAACATCAACCTCGGGATGGCTCCGGTATGGCTCCGGCATGGCTTCAAGGATCCGAGATGGCTCCAGCATGCGTTGATGGCTCCAGTATGTGCTGATGGCTCTGGTAGGCACTGATGGCTCCGGTGTGACCAATGGTCTCGAGGTGGTTGGTGGGTTTGACCTGGTTGGTGATTTTGTGGCAGTTTTGGGCTTTGATTTGCCTTGAGATTTTTTTTTCAGGTGGTTTGATGGCTTTGATGATGGATTTATTGTTGTTTGACGGGATTTGTTGTGGACTTTGTAATGAGAGAATGGTTTTTCATGAGTGAATGATGAAACACAGTTGCATGACTTTGTCGGGAGTTCCCATCATGGTTCCAAGATTTCCATGGATGGCTCCGGATGACTTTGTGCTGATTGAGCATGGCAATGCTTTGGTTGGTTCACCTTAATGATACCGAGGGGAAAAGGGAAATTTTCGCCCTTGATGTGGTCGCACCCTGGACGGGCTGCCTACGTACTCAATTCCATATTGAGATCAGACCATACGTAGTTCGAATTTTGTGGGCGAGGCTTTGATGATGAATCGGCTCCAGTATGGTTCAGAGGTGGCTCCCGTATGGCTCTCTGGCTCTTGGGATGGCTTCTGGATAGCTCTAGGAATGGTTCCAATGTCTGAGAATGGCTCCTGTATGGCTCCAGATTGGCTTTAGAAGCGGTGTCGAAAGGGATTGAGTATGGCAGTGGATGTGACCGGGATGGTCTTCGTGTGGCTCCAGATAGCTCTTGAATGGTTTGATGTAGCTCGGTGATAGCCCAGGATGGCTCCGGTTGACATCAAAAGTTATGCTTCAACAGCTGCAACTGAAGTCGACTTTCAGCGAGACTAGGTGAGTTTTTACCAGTCGGATGTTGAAAATGAAGTGGTTATGATGCATGCAAATACTAAATGCTAGAAGATATGCAAAATGCATGTGCAGTTTTTTTTTCGAGAGAAGGTACGGTTCTATCTCTATTAATATGAGGCTTACGAATATAAGACATCTTCGGTTCGATCTTAAGTGATTGTTGAGCTCGAATGCGTGAATCACTTTACTCTCACGGAGGGATGCGGGTCAATCTCTCGTGAGTATGGTCGTGTGTGCTAATGTCGTGATGATACTCTTGATGCTCAGAGCAATATTTTCCTGAGAATTTCTTTTCGAGGTTATGAACTTTCCGATCCTCGCAAGTTCCTCACCTGCAGTGGGGTAGGTTGTTTACGATTTGGTGCTTGAATCAAAGAGTCACTCACACTCAGAAGACCTTTTTGGTGAGGTCACACTCATTCGCTCATGGTCCCTTTGGTATGATGGGACATGTTGATAACAAGTACGAAGCTTATGATTCATGTTTCAGATCTGATACTTTCAGTTAACGCTCATTGACTTACTTGTCAGAGGTCTTTTATTGGGTTATAATGGGGCTGAGGGGTATGATGTATGTCACACGGGACTGGAGGATTTGTTTGGGGAGTTGTGGAGCTTTGCGCAATAGAGGACATGTTTCGCCTTCGCCATGGGTGGAATGATCAGACAGGTTTTGATAACCTTTTTATTGATTTCTACGAGACATCACTGGTCTTGATCTAGATTTCTCCTCCTTGTCTCTTCTAGTGTACGGTTTGGACTTTCTTCTCATTTTTTGTCCTCTGAAATTGCATTTGGCTCATCGAATTTCTCAAGCATTCTTTCCTTTGTATTTTGGCTTTCAGCTTTTGAGTTGCATTGAGTCATTGATCTTCTTGGACATTTTTGGTGTTCTTTCTTGGTGTCTGACTTTGGAGTTTCATTGACTCACTGATTTCTTCAAACATTTCATTTGTTGTTTTTGTGAAAGATGGTGTGGGAGAGACCATGGCTCTGGCTCCTTTGAGATCCTCTATTGCAAGGGTAAGTAAGTATATGTACGTGGGTTGGCATGTTGTGGAGTTCAGAGAAAAAAGGTTTATCGTGAAAGGCTCAGCGGGGCTCACTAAGGGATTATGTACAGGGCAGTCAAAGCTTTTTGGTTTTGTGGGGATTTTTATTCCTAAGTGCCTCGTCATTCTCATTAGTCAATGATTGTTTTCTTACTATTCTCGGATCTTTGCATGAATCACAGTTCGTATCTCGTTTATCGACACAGATCTCACTATGAATTGTGCCTCTCCATGTGCTGAAGGAAAGCACAAGTCGCTCGTGGTTTTACCTCTGTGGACTCGCTCTATCTTCCCTCATCGCTCAATGGATTGTCCAAAACATTCATTTGAAATTCAAAGGAAAATACCGCTCTTCGCACACTACTCACTTGGTTCGTGGTGCTGACTTTAATTGGACCCTTGTGTGAATTGACGAGTTGAGAGTTTAATGGTTCACGCACTCTGTTCAAACAATCAATCAAGATTTTCCTAAAAGATGTCGTTTCGATACGGAAGTATGCAAATGCAACTATCTACCATGCAATATGTTGTGATAAATTACTACGTATAAGATGCATGAAATATTGACAATGAAAATGTATTGAATTTTGGATTCTGGTTGAATGTTTTTGTTTTGGATGCAATGCATGAGTGGTAAGGTTATGACTAGTCTCGCTTGAGCCGAATTCAGCTTATGATTCATGAAGCTCATCCCGTCATTGTAAGCCCTGGAGAAGGTCAAGTTGTTGGATGTGATGTGAGAGAGACTGTTCCAAAATGGTATTTGGTCGGTGATTGGCTCCTGGGGTTTTGGAACTTTAGGGAGTGACTACTCCGCATGGTGGCCCCATGATATGATAGTGACTGCATTTTTTGGATTTTGAAGGTATGCTTTTTTTGGATTTTCTTGGATGTATGATTTTTTTGGATTTTTGGATGTATGCATTTCTTTTATTTGGGATTTTTTTTTTGGGTATATGATTTTTTGGATGTATGATTTATTGGTATATGCTCTTTTGTTGGTGTTAGTCTCTATGTACATGGCATGCCGAAAAGGAAGATGCTTGAATCCCTGGTATTTCTTGCCTATCGCTTCAGGGGTCACGCTTTCACTCGTGGGCAAACGCGGTTACTCACCTGCAAACACAGTCATTATAATAGAAAAAGAATATGACAAATGTGAATGTTAGCATGCTTTGAAAAGATGGGATGAATGCTTGTGTATGATGTGTTGAGAGTGCAACATGTGATTATGCAATTTTTCCAGATGGGTGTGATTCACACATGATTAATAAGTATGAAATGACCAAAGATGGGAAGAAGTAATTCGTATGTGCTACAAGAAATCAAGTTTTAGAAAAAAACAGTTTTGAAAATACGTGTTTTCGAAGTGGTGGATTTCCTCAACAGGAATTTTGATGCTCGGCCATTCGCAAATAAAAATAGGGAGTGGGGAACCCTATACACATTTGATCTAAATAAATTCAAAGGGAAGGTATAAACCTATACATGTAATCTATTCAGAAATGGACAAGAGGAAAGAATTATAGGGGAAAACCTATACATCAATCCTAAAAGTCATTAAAGGGGGGATTCGAGTTAAAAACTTCTTCTGGACTTGCCTGCTTCGTCTTCAAGCTTTTGACTGACCGCTCGTTCGTGTTCGAGCTCCTGACTGGCTACTCACTGGACTTCGGGCTCAAGGTTGGTTGTACGCTCGTCTTCGGGATTTAGCAACAAAGTGGCGCTACTATCCAACAATACAGGTTGGTGTTCTTCTGGCTTTAAGCAATTCAGAATTCAAACGACGTTGCTAGTCTTCACAATGCCCGACTCGGGTTGGTGCTCCTCTGATTTTTGGCTTGAACTGTTGTTGTCGATCTTCATGCGCCCCAGTTGATCTGACGAGGAAAATAAGGGGCGTTCTTTGAGAAAGGAAAGGTGAATGATCAAGCACAAGATCATTGTGAAAATCCACCACTTTTTGGAAAACACGAAATGACTAGTACGCTCCACGATAATGACCGCTGCTCTTGAAGGTGGATTGAACTTCAAAAATAGCGGGTCGCAACATGGGGACTAAATCATTTATTTTGAAATACGTTTGTGAAATTCAATTTTGAAAACTGTTTTCGAAAACCATTTTGAAAATCATGTTGGTGAAGAATGTTGGTTGAAATTCGTTTGTAGAAAGTAGGTTTTGAAATGAAATTCATGGGAAGTAGTGTTTGAAAATCATTTGTAAACAGTAGATTTTTGAAATTTATTTTTTGCAAGTTGTTTGATAAAGTTTGTTTTGGGTTTTTTTTTGGACTTTGATTGAAATAGGCTTTGAAAGTGTTATGGAAATAACGATTTTGAAATCATCAATTTTCGGAAATCATTCGAGATAAACGGCTTTGAAGAGACTTCATTAGAGCGTGTTCGACATGATTCCTTTTCTGATTTTTGCTAATTTTTAAAACATGATCACACATAGATGTAAGCGCAAAATAGAATCGTGGCTGATTTTATGTGGAGCTGAGTGCGAATGATTGGGATAATCACCTTCCTGGTCAATCAGTGCTCCCATACCACCGGGGGAACCGTCGTCCCTTCACTGTTCATCTCTCGGGATTTATCTCTATTACGCCTTGTGGGGCACGTCATCAAGAAAGTCCGGAGTGCTTAAGTTCGAAAGGTCAGGATACCCGAAGTGATACAGTCACACGAGCCACGGCCGGGGATTATCACAACATACTCACTTTTCGGGAAACTCGGGGAAGTACTGCATGGGAACTGGTCTCTCGTCATCTGCACGGTCAGGTGTGTCTAAAGTCCAAATTATTCACTGACTACGTTGTGCCATGTATGGGTATCCGGTAAATACGGGATCCTCTATGGACGTGTAGCGTGACATTGGGCTTTAGAGACACCCGTGGTGTAGAGGAACAATGGAGAACTGAGCCCATGCAATCTTCAGGGTAAGGCAGAAGGGTGGTCAGACAGGCGGCATACAAGGGGGTGACTCTCCGTAAAACCCGTCCTAGACACCGGATCAGGCAGCTGGACACTGAAGGCTCATGGTTCACTATATGCTGGCTTAGACTCGGATAATGGAGGATATATTTGGATCATGAGTATCAAGGCGTAGGTCGATGACCATCTCGCCCGTGGGTATAACCATTCAAATGAATGACCCGACTCATGGGGAATCAATCGTGACCGATGCATCGGCGTGACTCGTGAATATAGCGGGTGACACAGGGGAATGCATGTCCTAAGCTACCCAACCAATGCACCCCACAATCATACAACATATAAGTAAAGTAGAGAAGTTAGCACCAACCTATTTACTAAGTGTTTGTCTTGAAGGTAGTAATTCCAATTTGGTTGTTTATTAATCTAAAGGGAAGTTAGCTTCATTCAATGCTAAATGTCTCTTTCTAATCGTGAGCTAATTATCAACCCAATTGTTGTAATGTTTGTTGAGGATCTATCAAGTCCTATCTGTCCTCATCAGATACACACTAAGTGTGGAATAAAGTAATCCTAGAGGCTTTGAAATGAATCTCTTGAAGGTTTTGAAAGAGGTGGGGAAGTCCCGACATTTGAATGGAGTTCAGTCTTCCTTGAGTTTGAAAAAAACTTACTCAAGTTTTCCCCAGCAGAGTCGCCATTCTGTGGAGGGTGATTTTTCGGTATGAGGGGGGTCTATCTAAATATGGTCTGACTGAAAAGTCAAGTTCCTAGAAATATGCCATTCTGTGGAGGGTGAAAACCCGTTATTCTGGCATCCCTCAAATACCTACTACATCGTCCGTCTTTCCCAGAAAGCATAAAGGGGAGTGCAAGTGTGCACTACACCCGCTCTCAATGGGCTCCACGCGGACTTATGCCTCTATAAGGCGGATTTGACTAGAGTCGCCACCTAGTTTGACCTAAGGAACTAGG
Source organism: Limonium bicolor (assembly GCA_023374045.1). NCBI lineage: Eukaryota > Viridiplantae > Streptophyta > Magnoliopsida > Caryophyllales > Plumbaginaceae > Limonium > Limonium bicolor. The sequence goes on along the minus strand of JAIOTZ010001174.1, from coordinate 3,079 downwards.
AAGGAAAGATGAGGGTTCTAAGAACCGTTAATTGACTCTGAGATTGTTGCCCATGGATAGGAGTTATCTGGTCAGATCAGAGATTCTATTGTGGGTTCGCACTGGGTTACACCCCTCAGAAGTGGCAACGACCACGACTTCGGATTGGTGCCCGAGGAAACCTCGGTCTCCAATTGTCGGGATTGCCTTCTTTCAAAACCTTATTAGAGAGATTCAGTTAAAACCGAAGGATAGGATTAGGACGGGAAAGAGAGAGTGGATGAGGCGAGCTTTTCTGTCAAGCTAGCGCCAAGAAGAGGAATTAGTGATGTCGGATGAGTATGGAATGAAGAATTGGGAAAAGTCCGAGGTGAAATGAATAGACAAGACTTGAAGTCTGATGGTTTGAGTTTGTGGGAGTCGAAGAAGGTTTAAGTGTTTTGAGAGATACGAGAGTCACCTTAGATGGGGAAAAAGGGTTTTTTGTTTGAAATGGGGTCGCACCCTGTGTGGGTTGCCTACGTACTCAACTCCCTGTTGAGATCAGACCTTACGTAGTTCACGGATTTTGGGGTTTTGGAAGTTTTGAAGGGTTTGAAGTTTTGGGTGTGAGAGATTAGTCTGTGAGACGCTCGGGTCTATGAGACGGTTGGGATGGGATGGGATGTCAAGGCCTGTGAGACGCTCGGGTCTGTGAGACGCTTGAATCTTAAAATGGTGGAGAAATTGAGATGTTCAGTCTGTGAGGCGCTCGGGCCTGTGAGACGTTAGATGTTAGAGAGGAGTTGGGATTAGGGAGACGACTCGAGTTTGAGGCAATTTGGAGTTTGAATGGTGATTTGAGTATGGAGTGTTTTGGGGTTTTGAAGATGATTTGAGTATGAAGTTGGGAGTCATTTGAGATTGAAATGAATTTATTGAATCGGAATTTGAAATGGGTTTTCGAAGTGAATGAATTTTTGAATTGAGTTGAGATTGGATGAAGTTTGAATGAATTGGAATTGAATGAATTTGAATTTGAATGAGTTTGGAATTGAATTGAATTGAATTTGAATGAGTTTGGAATTGAATTGAGTTGAATTTGAATGAGTTGGAATTAAATTTGGGTTGGGGTTGGAAAACGGGCCGGGTCAAAGTTAGACCGAGTCAAAATGGGATCAAGTCAAAGTTAGGTCAAGGTCGAACTTGGGCTGGTCAAAGTTGGGTCAAGGTCAAGTTTGGGCTGGTCAAAGTTGGACCAGGTTAGAGTTGGGTCCAAGTCAAAGTTCGGATTGGTCGAAGTTGGTCAAGGTCAAAGTGAGTCCAGGTCGAAATAGGTCAAGGTCAAAGTGGGTCAAGGTCAAAGTTGAGGTCAAAATTGGGCTTCTGGGCCGAAATGGACTTTGTTTGGGTTCTTGGGCCGAAATGGACTTTGTTTGGGCTTTTGGGCCAAAGTGGACTTTGTTTGGGCTTTTGGGCCAAAGTGGACTTTGTTTGGGCTTTTGGGCTTGATGGGCTGAAATTGGCTTTTGGGCCTGATGGGCTTTTTTATTTGGGTTGAAGTGGCCTTTTTTATTTGTGGGCTGAAATGGACCTCATTGATTTTGGGCCAAGGTTAGTTTTTGAGTTGGGCTGAAGATTGTTTATGGGTTGATCTCGGGTTTTTGGGCCTGGTTTTAGAATGGGCTATTTTCGGACTTGAGACTTTGGAAATGAATTGCTCTTCACTTTTTTTATGTACATAATTTTAGATGTGTGTTTTAAGGTTTAGGGTGTCACCTTGACCAAGAAGGACATATGACCCACTAAGTGCCAAGGGACTCCCACTATCCTAATGGCTTGGACCTAAGGGCATAACTAGGGCTTAGGTAGTAAAGTTTTGTACAATGAAATAGAAAAAATTTTGCAATGAGGCTGGATATACAATATATACACATATAACACAGAGACAATCATATCAAAATCACTGAAGACACGACGATTGATCAGATCAAATAATAATAACAACCGACTGAATAAACAAATATATTCACAGTTATTTCAAGTGATGTATACATGGGATAAAATTTGAAAGCTATCTAGATGACAAATCATAATTATTCAAATCTAAAACTCTCAAAAAGTAACAAGCTGAGTCCTAGTGTATGGGTTGCTAACCAATTATTAGTCTTATGCTATTTATTATCTCTCAATAGGCAATCAAAGGTTGCAAGCAAGAGAATAATGTAAAGGTCATGGGAAGAAGTCATAAGAATGAGAACTGATACAAATACAAATAAGAACTTCAAATCTAAAGCTGCTATGGGGGGTCGCATTGACGCCGCCTCACTTGAGCTGATAGGATCAGCAAGAAGTGCACCGACCATTTTCTGAAGACTGGGGAAATACCCAAGTAGTTCGAGCCAAAATGCTGCTTTCCTAGTCTTAGCAGTTTCCAGTTCCTCAATCCACAATGCACATGTCATAGAACACAGACAAAGAAACACGGGATAAGTTAGTAATGAAATGTAAGAGGATTGGGGTGTGTGCAATGGGATCATACGGCCCCTCTCAATGGGAGGAAAGGGGGCAATTTAATCATCTCCCACACCCCAACCGAGAATATAGAAAAGAGTTTCAAACTGCCAACAAATGCTATGAATTGTCAAATAAATCAAACATTGGGGTTGCTACACAAATTAATTCGTCATCTTAGATTATGACTCAAACCGAAGTGCAGTATCAAAGAGATGAAGTTGTGAGTCATGTGGGATCATACCTAAAAGGGTTAATATCATGTCCCTTCTAAGATGAAAAATTAATGAGGACCCTCCAGCCAAAGAGTGATTTATCTGACAGTTATAACATAGGGCAACTATCACTCACGTCATGTTCTTATCTAAGCGCAGTGGGACAAGAAACATGCTAGTATCAAATCAGTTTCCAAACCAAATCAATGCGCAGGGGGCAATTAGGTATCAAAGGCAGTTGAATTAATAGTGAAGGCTGAGATGGAATTTCCAAACCCACGAGACAGCGAGCCCGAAGCACCTCAATACAGCCTAATGGTGGCCATCGGGTCCGGTTCTACCGGAACCGGCGGTTCTACCCGGAACCGATTGGAACCGGAACCGGCTGGGAA